>AWOL01S0002312.1:0-11831 GCA_000715115.1 Nicotiana otophora
GAGATCTTGTAAATGGCCTTGGAGCTTCCAAAACTCTATCCTTGTCCTTGATGCTATCATCGTGCAGTGGTGAGTGAATACTTTCTTGTTTTAACAATCAATGATAGAAAGGGAATCGCCTTCCAATTTGATAGAGGAACCTTTTTTAAAAGAGTTTCTTACCTTCAAGGTTCTATATTCCCTACCTTTTAGGCTTTGAGGAGATGAAGCTAAGTGCTACTTAGCACGTGGTTTGTTTTACTTTTCCTCACTATTATAGCAATGTTTAATGTTATTTGGAACTAAGATCATATTGTTTGCTCTTTGTTTAGTGTCTAGAGTAGCTACTGTAATAAATTATTTGTATATAATTATAGGATTTGATTACACTTTTTACACCAGTACTATTGAATAGTGTCAAAATATGAGTAAGTAATTGTTTGCACTTCACTTTGTTATTCCAAATACAATTATAGGACTTGATGATACTTTTTATATCAGAACTATTTTTCGAGCATTTCAGAATTTTGTCAAAAGATAGAGTAACCAATTGTTTGCACTTCAATTTGTTATTCCAAATACACTAATAAACTCATAAAATATCATGATCCTACAGCAATCCAATCATTCAGTGATCTCCAAGATGGTTGGTGAATTTCGAATATAGATAAGTTGTCAATTACTTGTACTTTAATTCTCATCTTCTAACATGTTGCAGTATTTTTACCTATAAAAAGAAAGTTTCTTGATTTTTACTACATAGAATATCATTTTCATTCTTTTCATCAGCAAAGTATCTGGAAAAGAAAAAGAAGAAAATGTCAATCTTGAAGTTTGTAACTCTTGTTTCACTGACTGATAAGATTGAAAATGCTATCTTCAGTATTCCGAGGATCCAATCTATCCAAAGAAAGAATTAGTTCACGTTCCAAAATTTTCAACTTCCTTAGCATTTTTCCGAGTATATATAAACTCCATTCTAGAAAAAGAAATGTAATATACTATTATAAAGAACTTTTTTTTTTCTTTACTTGATCTTATATGTTATACAACCGCGCGAAGCGTGGTATATTTACTAGTTTCTAATAATGCCAGTTCAATATTTTTGTCATTATTTTGGAAAAGTTGTTTCTTTGATTTGGATATGTTTTAGTAAATGTTTTTCTATTTCAGTTTCTTGCCTTTGGACTAAAATGAAAAATACTTGGATTCAGATTTGGTATTTGTAGGGTAAAAGATAGAGTTACCACGTGGTCTAAATAAGTCTTTACACGTGTAAAAAATATTAGAAGATCACAGAGAAGTTGAAGTCCGATATCAGTCGAAGTTCAGAGTTATTTAGTACCAGTAATATTGGACTCGTAACGAGATTATTCATGAGCCAGCACGCAGATTCTCCCGTGAATATGGAAAAGAGGAGAATCAGTCAATCCCGAATAAAGCAAAATTTTGTATAATTTCCCGATCAGTTACAGTTTCTTAGCGTAACGTATAGAAAATACTATTAATGGGCTTAATGGGCGAGCGAGATATTAGGAGAGTATTTATGAATAGTTTTGCTATTTGAATCCCTCTTTCCCTTGCATTATGTCCCATCTCTAAAAATTATTCTTTGACTCCCCGATTGCTGCACTGTATTTCTGGCAAGTCAGGAGAAATATATATGAAAAAAAGAAGCTATTTTGATCAATAAGAATTCTCTTCCTTTTTTACTTTACTAGTATTCGTACCCGTGCGTTGCGCGGAGAATGAAAAAACATTAATTGAATAATACGGTAGGCACAAAGGAGCATGAAAGAAATCTGATTTTATTATTCATTGATTCCTTGTATATGTTGGGTCTTGTTGCTCTTCATATATTTACATACATAATCAACACACATTATGTGTTTCAAACAAAGAGAAAATCAAGAAAGATAGCATACATAATTTACTTAAAGCTTCTAGCCAATACTGTAAAGCAAATTTTTGGGCTTTACCATTCTTAGATAAACCTTTGCCTATCTGCACGAAGAAACGAAAATGTTAGTGAAATTAATTACTTATAGAATTGATGTGATCCAAATTTACTTTGACAGCTCTAGTTCTTGCTCTTGACCATCACGAAATTGATGTCTCATGCTTCTCAAGATCAAGAAATGAAATAGAAGTGTGTTCAACTTATGCCAACTGTAATAGCTTCCACCTGTAACAAATAGAAAAGGATATCAGAAAAATCTGAAATCAATACAACTTTATTTTAATAGAAAGGAAATCAAAACACATACTAAATTTGCTGAATGAATATATGTTAATTTTCATCTCGTCCTAAAGCTTTTGCATACTTTCTCCAAATTTATAGTTGTCTCATTTCTGTGCTACTACTATATGCCAAAAGCTGTAAGGTTTGTCATGTTTTTCCTTTAAGGATAAGGACTTGACAAACTTATCAGTTTGGGAATGTTAAGCAAATATTTCTAATGGACTGTATAAGCTTGCGAGAGAAAAGTAGATGCACGAAAACAAATGTGCATTTTCAATCAACATTTTATGGTCCTTAAAAACACACGTTTCACAAAGAGATATTACTTGAATTGCGAAAATTCTAATTAAATGAGCTTCTTGGTCATTAGTCGCGGTTTCAACAATACATAACTTTATAAACGCATCATGTGTACATTCAAGTTGAAAATAAATACTGGAAAGTGTGAAAAGTCCTCTAACCAAAAAATGATATAGAGATATAAGAATGATAACTACTGGCCAAATACACACCAGATTTCTTAACTGATAAAATTGTGTCATGTGTTTTAAAAGAATAGTTTTTATGATTAATAAAAGAGTAAAGAGACAATTACGGTTGTAACTTGTTGAAGAAGGATAAGACTGAGTCGGCACTCTATTAGACATCAAAAGAAACGTATCCTAGATATTTCATTTCAGATCTCAAAGAACATAATACCAAGATAAGAGAACTATGGATGACCTAAGAATATACAGTTGAATATGCATAACTTTTTGTGTCAGCTTTATATTTGTTGTCACGATCCAAATACTTAACCCGTCGTGATGACGCCTATCGTGGAACTAGGCAAGCCGACATTCTCAATATGCTTTCAATATATGATAGAAATGAGCTAAAGCAATTAAATTAACCGGAGGTTTACATAACAACAGGGTTAAACCCAAAACACAAGTGCGGAATAATAGCCCGACATCGGGGTGTCACTAAGTCATGAGCATCTAACAACCAATCTAGAAATAGAGTCTACTACAATCTGTGCCAAATGCCAATACAAGAGAGAAAAGACAATAAGAAAGGAGAAACAAGGACTGCGGACGCCAACAGCTACCTCGTAAGTCTCCGATAATCAGCTCGCGCACGAATTCAGCGACTGTCAGAACCATACACACCTGGATCTGTACATGAAGTATAGGGTGTAGCATGAGTACAACCAACTCAGCAAGTAACGGAATTAAATAAGGAACTGAGAAGCAGTAACGAGCTATATAAAAAAATTACAGATCATTTCAAAAGTTTTCAGTAAAGAGTGAATATGCTTTCAAATCCGGTAGTATAAGTCAACTCAGTTCGAGCTCAAGTAAAACAGATATGAATCCTCCAAAAATTTCACAACAACAACAGATAACAACTAAGTGCAACAATAAATAAAAGCAAATACAGTCTCTCAAGGCAGCAGTCACTCAACTCATCTCAACAGCTCATACTCTCGGCTCTCAGCCCTCAACACACACTCTCAATAGGTACCTACGCTCACTGGGGGTGTACAGACTCCGGAGGGGCTTGTTCAGCCCAAGCGCTATATTGCTGCAGCGTGCAACCCGATCCAATATTGTTGCGGCGTGCAACCCGATCCAATAATATATATATAGCTCGAAGGCTTGTTGCGACGTGCAACTTGATTCAATAATATATATATATATATATAGCCCGAAGACTTGTTGCGGCGTGCAATCCGATCCAATATTATTGCGGCGTACAACCCGATCCATATACCTCACAGCTCGCCGCTCAACACTCAGGCCCTATCTCAGTCACTAACTTCTCCAGCCCCTCGGACTCACAGAATATTATAATAATTACCCCAAACAGAGAATATAACAAGTATCAACAAGAAATGAGAGGAAACATAGATATAACATACAAGTAAGACTGTGAATGAGTGCAAGACATCAATTAGCAGTCAATTCAACAAGTATACGATCGCTGTGGGTCCCAACAGTGATATCATATGGCCTAAGCATGGTTTCTAACATGAAAGGCAGTCAATTGCTCAAAGACAAAAAATATAAGTAATAACAATGGCTATTCGACTTTACAGTCTCACGGGACGTACCAACTAACAATCTCTCATGGTTCCCGCTCACACGCCTGTCACCTAGCATGTGCGTCACCTCCAAATGTTCACATCATACCAATTCTCAGGGGTTTCATACCCTCAAAACCATATTTAAGACTGACACTTACCTCAAACCGCGCAAAATCCTACTCCGAAATGCCTTTGACCCTCGAATCAATCTCTAAACTCCCCGAATCTAGCCACAAGCAGTACGATATAATTAATATAAGCTAAAAGAATCAATCCCACAAGAAAAATATGAAATTATAAGCCAAAAATCCGAAATCGGCCTGAACCCGGCCTCCCGGGCCCACGTTTCGGAATCTGGCAAAAGTCAAAAAACTGAAAGTCCATTCACTCACGAGTCTAACCATACCAAATTTACTCCAATCCGATAACAAAATCCCATTCAAAACCCCAAAAATCTAACTCAAGAACACTTCATCTTCTTCCCCAATTTTTCACCCCAAATTACAACTTAGATGATGAAATTAAAGATATAATTATGGGTTTTAACCAAATCCAAGTAGGAATCACTTACTCCAATCAACTCCACAAAAATCCCTTCAAGAATCGCCAAATTCCGTGTTATCTAGCTCAAAATATGCAAAATGGGTTCAAACCCTCGTTTTTGAAATTAATACCGTCTGCCCAGATTTCCTTCTTCGTGAACGCGACCGTCGTCTCGCGTTCGCGCAGACCACTCAGACAGCTTCTCAACGTAACTCTTCGCGAACGCGAAGCTTTGCAAACTCAGACCTTCGCGAACGCGTCCCTTACCTCGCGAACCCGTAGAACAAAAGACTGGGGGTCCCCAGCTGCCTCACTCCCCTTCACGAACGCTACGCCACTCACGCGTTCGCGATGCACACACTGTCATACCTTCGTGGACGCGTAGAGCAAAATCTCACCAACTCAGAAACACTCTTCGCGAATGCAAGGCTCCTCTCACGAACACGTAAGAAGAAACCAGAAAAATACAGCAGCAGATATCAGCTATCTCATCAAGGCCAAAAATGATCCGTTAACTACCCGAAACTCACCCGAGGCCCCTGAGACCTCAACCAAACATACTATCATGTCCCAAAACACTATATGAACTTAGCTG
Organism: Nicotiana otophora; assembly: GCA_000715115.1. NCBI lineage: Eukaryota > Viridiplantae > Streptophyta > Magnoliopsida > Solanales > Solanaceae > Nicotiana > Nicotiana otophora. The sequence goes on from AWOL01S0002312.1 coordinate 5,428, forward strand.
AATCCTCAAACCACCTCAAATAACATCAAAAACACAAATCACTCTCCAATCCAAACTTAATGAACTTTGAAATTTTTAAATTCTACAAACGATGCCGAATTATACCAAACCATATCCGATTGACCTCAAATTTTGCACACAAGTCATATTCAATATTACGGACCTACTCCAATTTCTAGAATTGGAATTCGACCCCGATATCAAAAAGTTAACCCCCGGGCAAACTTCCCAAAAATTCGAGTTTCGCCATTTCAAGCCTAAATTAGCTACAGATCTCAAATTCACAGTCCGGACATGCTCCTAAGTCCAAAATCACCCAATGGAGCTAACGGAACCGACGAAACTCCCTTCCGAAGTCGTATTCATACAATTCTGACTACGGTCAAAATCCTAAGACTTAAGCTTCTGTTTTAGGGACTATATGTCCCAAATCACTCTGAAACCAAAAACAAGACCTCCCGACAAGTCACGTAAGCAGAAGCAGATACAGAAAAAATAGTAAATAAGGGATCGGGGGTAATACACTCAAAATCGGCCGGGTCGTTGCATTTATCCTAAAGAAATGCTTTAAAAATTACCTCGCAACAGTTTGTTGCTGTGTAGTACAGTAATTTTAGCAATCAGAGCTATTTATTTTAGCAATCAAAGATATTAAATGATAATGTGTAAACCTTTTTTTTAAAATTGGTACTGTTGAGATGTGAAAACCTTTTTTCAGTCTAAAAGAAGTTGTTTCTTTATTTCAGATTTTGTATTGCCATAATCCAGTTAACGGAACTGAGCAAAATCCTAAGAATTTTCATAGATTTCTCTAAATAATAGGCCAACAGAACCTACTTGATCAATACACAATCCAATTCCACAATGTGTACCCTTTATTGGACTTTCACTATGAAGGCCAAGAATTTGTTGATATTAAACTTAGTAGATCTCAAACTTAGTCAAAGTGAACGATTTGGGCCTCTCCACTCACATGCTGAACCAAATTTTAAATCAGTTAACGATTAAATAAAAAATTTACAATGCACATAGGATTCCAGTATCTTTCTTTCAAATTCTTTATCTGACATCCAAGATTGCTTCTCCACTATTTGAACAATGTATAATTTCGAAAAGAAAATAATGCAAAAAAATAATTACAGAAAGGGGTCTAGTCAAAGTCGATTACCTCTAAACAATGTGTGGCGTAGGATACTTAAAAAATGAAGCTAACTGACATCCAAGCTTGCTTCTCCACTGTTTAAAGTTTGAACAATGTATAATTTCAGAAAAGAAATGAAAAAACAAAATAGTAAAAGGGGTCTGGTCAAAGTCGATTACCTCTAAAAAAATGTGTGGCGTTGGATACTTAAAAAAATGAAGCGCCTTCGCCAATATATCTTCAAAGCTATAGAATTAATTGAATAAGGTTTTTTAAAGTAGCAAGTGAAGGAGCAAAGAGTTGTGCAATGTCTTTCTCACTTAAATTGTAAAGCTTTCTATTTGTAATAGTCCACTTTCGCTATAGATCTGTTCAAGCAATTATAAAACAAAGCAAATTGGGGTATGCAAGCTGTAAAAATAAGGGAAGATAATGCTTATTGAAAAACTAACATGTATATGATTGTGTCACGACCCAAAATTCATTAAAGATCGTGATGGCGTCGGACACCGTTGTTAGGCAAGCCAAAAATAAATATTTAATTTGGTTCTCATTTTAATATTTTTGAAATCATATTTCCTTCAATTAAATAGTAAAAGATGGAATTTACAAAATAAGTAATAATATTTTTAACAATTTCAATCAGGACAACCCGTAATCACTCCAAACCCCTTGTCACAAGTGCATGAGCATCAACTAGGAATGTAAAATAAAATAGAGTATATGTCCGGATTATAAATTTGGACAGGAGAAATCTAAATACTCTGCAAGAGACTCTACCGGCTGCAGGTTGTATTATGAAATGCAGCTCACGTAAGTCCCTGCATGCATACGCGCCTCTGCTCTCACAAGGCCACTAGTCACATATGCACCTGCACAAAATGTGCAGCAAGTGTAGTATGAGTACGTAATCAACATGTACCCAGTAAGTATCTAGCCTAACCCCGGAGGAGTAGTGACGAGGGATCGACATCGACATTCACTAGTGGTCCAATAACATCAGGTACAGTAAAGAAGTAAGTAAATATGAGGCAGAGTAAATAAATAAGATAAACAAGTATAAATCATGTGGTACAAATCCCCCTCTTTACGAGGAAACTCAAGCTCTTCATTAAAAATTTCCTCATTTACTAGAGCATATATATAGATATAGTAGGTCTCATCAGATAGATTGTCATAACATAAATCGGAAAAATTCACAGATACATTGGCTTTTTGCAAAATATTACGCACGATTCCATGAGGATATGATATAGGAAATGCCGAGGCGTACGGCCCGATCCAACATAAATATTTAAACTGAGCACTGCTGAGGGTCGAACGTCACAAACCATAGATGCATCTATTAAACTGCCGAGGCGAATGACCCACTCCCATGAGAGTGTGGTACATAAATCCTGCCGAGGCGAACGGCCTGATCCCATTAGAATAAGAAGCTTTGACGGGTCCTTGACCCTACTCACGAATAAATGTATGAGTTATAATTTCTTTAACCAAAACCTTTCAATGAAGTGTGTGTGTGTGTGTATATATATATATATATATATATATATATATATATCACAGAAACATACCGTAGGAGGAATGAAGTTATTCGATGATGAATCGTGAAATCGTGAAGTCTCTACAATAGCAAGTCTAGTCTCAAGTAGAAATGTAAAATAGAGGAATTTAATAGGCGAGAAAATTCTCAAATAGTGCAACTGTATCATGATGTGAAACTAAGCATACCCGGACAATAACATGAATGTAGCTACGTACGGGCTCTCGTCACCACGCGCGTACGTAGCCCCCACAACAAGTAGCACACATCAACATACAATACCTAGGGGTATTTTTTCCCTCACAGAGGTAGAGAAGAGACTTACCTCGTCTCAACGTTTACTTTCCGGTACAAAATTATACTTTAAATCCTCAACTTGGTGCCAAACGACCCGAAACTAGTCAAATATTATATAAAATAGTCAATACATGCTCAAGAGTTCACATCCTAACTATTAAAGTGATGTTTCCAACCCAAATTGAAGAATTCCTAAAATTCACCCCCGGGCCCACGTGCCCGGATTCCAGAAATGTTCGAAGATAACCACTACCGATAACATCAGGAACTCAAATATATGATTTGTTCTCAATTACATGCCTTAATTCGTGGTCAAAGTCCAAAAATATAAATTTCTAGGTTTCTTTTAAAATCCCACAATTTCTATAAATGTTCATGCTTGAATCCATGTAAAAACTATTTATTTAACTCACAATGTGAAGAAATCACTTACCCCATTATAGTTGATGAAGATGGCATTCCAAAAGAGCTCCAAAATCGGCTCCTATGGACGAAATGAAGTGAAAATGAGCCAAACCCCCGATTTAAAGAGAACACACTGCCCAGCGTTCATCGCACCTGCGGTGACCTGGCCGCTTCTGCGGCTCCGCAGGTGCGGTCCAAATTCCGCTCCTGCGGTCCTCACTACCTAGTCAAGAACTCGTACCTGCGGAAGTCTTTTCGCTTCTGCAGGCATCGCAGGTGCTACATGCTCTCGTGCATCTGCGCATATATACGCACCAACGACGGCTGCCTCGCTCATGCGCACTCGCAGGTGCGCTGCTCCAGTCCCCTTCTGCGAATCCACCAGCTCCAGTCCATTCGCGCTTCTGCGAGCAATTCATCACACCCGCGATCTCGAACCTGCGGCCAAAGTCACGCATGTGCGATTACACCAGAAGCATTAAGCTTCAAAAATTCTTAAGTCCGAAAATCGATCCGCTAACCTTCAGGAATCCACCCGAGGCCCCCGGGACCTTAACCAATTATACCAACGTGTCCCAAAATACATTACGAATTTAGTAGAACCTTCGAATCACATCAAACAACGCTAAAATCAAGAATCGCACCCCAATTCAAGGTTAATGAACTTTAGAACTTCAAACCTCTACATTCGATGCCAAAAGCTTTCAAATCACGTCGCACACAAGTCACATTCGACATTACGGATCTACTCCAACTTCCGGAATCGGAATCCGGCCCCGATATCACAAAGTCCACTCCCGGTCAAATTTCTCAAAAACCTTCGAATTTCTAACTTTCGCCAAATGACCCCGAAATGACCTACGGACCTCCAAATCTACTTTCGGACACGCTCCCAATACCAAATTCACCGTACGGAGCTATTCCCAGACTCAAAATCCCAAACAGACATCGATAACATTAAAATACACCTCAACCCAATTTTTATGATATTCTTCCAAAGTGCCAACTTCCACAATAGGCGTCGAAACGCTCCCGAGTCATCCAAAACCCGATCCGGACATACGCCCAAGTCCAAAGTCATCATACGAACCTGTTGAAATCTTCCAATCCCGATTCTGAGGTCGTTTACTCAAAAATCAAACCTTAGTCAATTCTTCCAATTTAAAGTTTCAGAAATGAGAGTTTTCTTTCTAAATAAACTCCGAACTTCTCGAAATTCAATTTTGACCACGCGCACAAAGCATGATACCTGAAGTGAGACTACTCAAGGTCTCAAACCGCCGAATGACGCGCTAGAGCTCAAAACGAGCGGTCGGATCGTTACAGATTGTGGTCTAATTGAGTTAGATTATTCCCAGACATAAAGATGCCATATCTTTCACCTTTTGCCTTAGGATCTTGGCCCCAAGAGGGTAAAGCTTCAACTATATTCTATTGAGCACATCCTGCAAAGCAAAAGCATATAATTATATCTAACGTGCCTACATCTATGCATATATAGTTAGATTGAGACTCGGCGTTAACCTCTCACTATCATAATGCAGCGATAGACATAATAAAGCAAAAAACTTAAGAAACAATAATTACCGGGAGTCTACAGAGCATAGGCCCACCAGAAAAGAAAATTTGATTTAATCTTGAAAAAGAATGGTATGAAAACAGTTTAGCCCAAAGGAAGAAATAGAAGAAGATCCAAAAAGGTTGCTACTATAAAACTCTAACAGAATGAGAAGAATAATACCTAAATTGGATAAATAAAGGGAAAAATAGGCAAAATAGAACTTACTTTATTACTGAATATATACTCCCTTTGTCGATCACATTAGAAGAGTCCCACAGATCCTCCTTGTGAAAAATACTGCAAAAATACAAAAGAAACAAAACCTACTTAGACGTAAATTAATTAAAATTGAAATGCAGAACCTGCACTTTTTCAAATAAAAAAATAACACCTTTTCTGGATGAAATTGTGAACCGATGATTTCGAATCCATAACCATGGTTTAATAATGTTGTTGCCGACGAACTTTTAGCAATTCAAAATTTTACTTCAAAATTGAACTCCGGAGTACACGAATGTAGAATCATTGTGGATACCTTGAGCGGGAGATGTGAAATTGCAGAAATTTCAAGCCCACGCATTGAACAAAGTTCGCGATTAAGAATTAAGAAAAATAGGAGGAGAATCATTTATGAGGGAGAAAGTGCGAATGAATAGTCCAGAACGTGGGTCTTGTTTCAGTTTTTTTACCTTTGCAGTTTTTAACCTTTTCAGTTAGTTTGAGGGAGAGAGTGTGTGAGTTAGTCTAGGATTTTGTTGCCCACGTTTGAGAACAATCAATCATGGAATATTTTCTTTTTTGCTTTGTTACTATTTCTATGGCAATTTTTTGTATGAATTTATAGCTTTATAATAAATTAAATAAAAACTAATGAAAAACGTGGGAGTCTATTTTTGGAGTTAGAATAATTTCTTTTTTAGTTTTCAATTTAGAAAAGTAACTACCCAAAACGTGGGATTCCATGATATTAATAACTGAACTTGTTAATTAATTAAATTGTTGTAATTTTTTTCTATTTTAGTTTTGTTTTAATCTCCAAAAGTATTGGAGTTTTGTCATAAAACATGACATGTGTTGATATTTCATTTTGACACTTGGCATAATTTCATGGATTTGCTTCTCCTTTTATATATTAATAGATTAATAGATTATTTGGTTTCCTTATTGATTATTTTCAATATTCTTTGTCATTCATATTTGGGAAAGTGTATCAAATCGATTGTTGGTGTCTTAAAATATAAAATTAATTGATTTGACCTATTAAATTTATTTTACGTTAAATAGTTTGGTGCCTATCGAGGGACCCTGACAATCATTCATTTTTCCCTCAAAATTTTTATTGATTTCCCATCTGTCCAACAAAATATCTTCGATTTTCATTTGCTGAGTTTAATTTTACAAAAAAAAAAAAAAATAAATTAAGACAAGTCCTATAGACAGGTTCTCTAAATGCAGAA
>AWOL01S0002312.1:12132-32704 GCA_000715115.1 Nicotiana otophora
TTTAAAAAAAAAAAAAAAAAATTATGTCTGGAGTTAACCCTACTAACCAGTAGGTAGTGTATTTCGAAGGACTTCACAGGGTACATAAGCTGGACAACATGTAGCTGCTCTACACCTACAACATTAGTGATATGCAAGGAAGAGGTTTCGGGAGGAGATTCACACATAGGGCCAGGAATTGAGCTGCAGTTCTGGACACAAGAGGTCATGGTCACAACACTGCCCAATTTTATATGGGTGAGGCACTGCTTTTCAAAGGCATATATGGGCTACAAGAGATGGAAAATAAGGAGTTGCTTAGCATCAACAACACCTACAACACACAAGGAAGGTATTCCATGGGGAGCTTCACATTCAAAGGAAGGGATCATGAACAAAATCTGGGCTCAAAATGGCATAGTCACCATGCACATTAAGTACTGGACACTTGAAAAAATGCAATATTTGGCTGCAGATCCGGGTATCTCAAATATTTGCAGGTACTCAACACATGCGAATGCACTTTTTTATGCAAAGGATATAATCACCACAAGTCAAAAATCACTAACAAGCAGGGCCAATATGGCAAACACACAAGAATTATAGCGAATTGTGGCCATTTTTGTAATTTAATTTTTATTACTTTAGCCACTTTTTAGTACATAATATGATATCAATTTTGAGCACATCACTCAAGATTGATAATAGGGAGTATGTAATTTTATTACATAGGCAGCTACACTACTTAGACTCATTGACATTATGTTTTCTTTATTTTTAGATATATATAAAAACCAGCCCTAGGCACCTCGCCTAGTGGATTTAATTTTTTTTTTTAAAAAAAAAAACTAACCTGCATGTAGATCAAGTTAACACTACCAATTAGAAGATAGGTCAAGGTATGATGGCAGGTAACACGCCATATGCCATGCAAAATCGTATGCCCGATAACTCCCCACGCCATTTACGAGAAAATTCACTGATGAGATGTACTAGCAGGGGTTAGAGATAACCAGGGCTAGAAGATGAATTGAGTAGTGTTGTCACTCAGCAGAAGCAATAGAACAATTAGATTGGGGAATGCTGAGGGCTTTGACTGACAACACGATAACCGGAACTCCAACTTTGAAGAGCTAATCCGGTAATAGACACTCCCAATTCAAGATGTTGAAATTCTAAAATTAGGGTGTAACTAAATAGTTCTGGAGCATGAGGTTCAGGTATGCCCAGTAATTAGATTTAGATAATTTAGTTTTAACCTTGCAGAAACATATCAAGAAGCAGAACAAATTCCCGGTGCTTCACCCATAATCAAAGGTGTGGACATAAAAAAGTATTCTCAACAACCATTAAAGCCTCCGTTGCCAATTTTGAAGAAGTTCAAAGTGTCTGATATTCCCAAAATGACGGAACTTCAGATCCGCAAGATTAGGTAATATCATTCACCATAGGAGTCAAAGGCAATAACTTCACTAAGGAGGAAATTGAGTCGGTGTTGGTGAAGAAATTTGGGAAAACTCTAACTAAGGGAGCTCTAAAATGATACTCTCTTCTCCCTGAAAATTCAATTGATTCGTTTGCTGAACTTGCAGATGCATTCATTAAAGTCTATTTTGGGGCACAAAAGGTAGAAAAATGAATGGAAGACATCTTTAAAATACAACAAGTAGTGTAAAATTACACAAAGAATTCGTGGATCGGTTCCAAAGGGAAAGGATGCTCTTGCCACATGTTCTTGATAATTGAGAAGCAATAGCTTTCACAAATAACTTGAACGAAAGAGGCTCGGAGGTAACTAAAAGGTTAAAGAGAAGTCTTCGAGATTTTCCTCTGACTACATGGAATGACGTATATAACCAGTATAGTGCAAAGCTTCGAATGAAGGAAGATATTGTGGTTCAATCAAAAGTTAGGAACAAGTTCAATAAACGAACACAAGGAATTTCTAGGAGGTCCGAATCTAATTAAAGGAGTTCAAGGAATCACTATGAGCCGTATGCCAGTCCATCTCGATGTGATCATGATTTAAAACCAGAACTAGCACAAGTTAATAAAGGATTCATACAAAAGAATACCACTTTACCTCAAATGGTCGGAAAAGAACCGGACACATCAAAACTCAGTGATTACTATTTTAGGCGAAAACTAGCAGATTATATCTTTAGTATAAGTACTTCCAAGTTGGTAGCGATATTAAGAGATATGGGGGATTAGGTAATATGGCCCAAGGAAATTGTCGTACCCCTTTTTCTCGCGAAAGACGGCCTCGACGTGTGACAACTCTTTTAAAAGGAAGTATTAAAAGAGAAGAGTCGCCATTTAATAATTTTTAAGGTACGTTAGGGCACATATTTGCGAATAACTCTGTTTTAACTAGTCTGCCACCAAAGATCGGGTAAGGGCCCAAATTACCTCGGAGAGAAGGTGTTAGACACTCTTCGAGGTCCACCATTGTGGGTCCCGATCGAACTTAAAGCTATGTGGATTATGTGATTAAACTAGGCGAGCACATAAGGAAAAATATGAAAGTTGAAAGTCCTATTATAGTATAAACCAACGCAAGAAAAAATAAACTATATGAATAATTGGTACAGATTTAAGGATCACTGAAGATTATAAAAACGTCGATCTATATTTAGTGACTCAATCCTTTAGCAAGCATGTAAGGGAAAAGGGGAGGGGGGGGGGATCCTAAGTTTTTTAGCCTAAAGGATCACCCCGTCCAACATAAATAATACTTCGCAACTCCCTTTAAGTAGGAGTTGCATTATTCAGCGTGCACATACTATCATTTCCTGCTACCTAAGTACTATATTGAAATTGTTTACTTAAAAGCGCTCTAATTCAATTCTAAGTCGTGCCCTATATGTGCACTAACCGTCCCATGCCTATGGTCCAGAGGCTTTGGACCTCTATTTGGGTGGTTCTAGACTTCACTTAGAATGCTCAAAATGATAAAACTAGCACACATTCAAAAAATAATGTAGGACTACATATAAGTACAATTAAAGGCTCAAGTTAACCTCCACACATAAACAACAAATGCACGCGGACAGTTAGGCAGCAGACAATTTCAGACGCATTAGAGTCATTAAGTCCTATAGGCATAGTTTCTATGTGATTCTGATTTCCAGCGTTGTACATGCAACATTGCAGCTTTAAACTAACGAATTTACAGACTAAAGGTATTACAAACCTATAGACATGACATCTACATTGTTCGTGCGATGAGGAAGTAAGGTTGTTCGAAAACTCAGGGTTTACGATACTGATTTTATAAACACGTTTTTAGGCAGGTGACAGTATCCTATATGTAGGATTTCTAACAATGGACAATTGCAATTGATTATATAATGCTTTATCCCTAGAGACATGTCATCTAAGGCGGGGCAGTGTGGTTAAAGTAACAGAAGTAGTCGATTGATTGATTAAGGTCTTATAGACATGCTTTCTAGGTAAAAATCAACAGAACATAAGCTAGTGGAATCCTATAGGCATGGTATCTAATGAACATAAAGCAGTTATGCAAATTGAAAGAATGTTTATTTCCTATAGGCATGCTGTCTAGCAACACACGACAGTAGTCATGAGAATAAATGAAGCATTTGAACTCATGCTTTGATGGTAGACAAGTAGTGTGTGTGTGAGTTTCCTAAAAACATGGTTTCTACCAGTGGAAGTTAAATGGCATACACAGCAAGTCAAGTAAATCACATGAATCCTATAGGCATGTTTTTCTACCCTTGCATGCATATAGTAGAGTATACCCATTCCCCAATTTCACTAACATCCCCAATTGTTTATTACAAAGTTATTACAGACCCAATGATCAATGTAATTACAAAATTATACAAGCACTAATAGTAGGCCCACAACAGGCCCAAAAGGAAATACCTAGCATTGCTTGGGCCTTTAACAACTCTCATAGTATACCTAGATTTCTAATCAGGGAACTATATTCAGCAGCACAGCTCAGAAGCCATAGAGGAACTCAAGCCAAACCAAACAGTCATAGATTAACCGTATTACACAGACATTGAACCACTTAAACCAACTAGTTTACATATTCAGTAGACAGTAGGAAGAAAGAACCTGAGTGTTAGAGATATTCAGGTTTCAGTATTAAAGAGAGTGGCCAAAAGACCCCAAATCCTAATGTGTCAGAGTTCACAAGGGTCTCAAATGGACCCCGAGCAGTGCTTACACTAGGGAGGTTAGTAGTAAGAGTCTTGGTGGCCTTGGCTTTCAACCGACCAAGTTCAGAATAGTACATGTAATAAATGAGAGGGAGTGGACAATGGTTAATGGACAGAAGTTGAGGAAATACACTTATAGTTTAGAAAGCAGACGTAGCAGAGTTGAGAACACAGAACAGTTAATTAAGAAGGTCAACAGAACTTAGATGCAGGTTCTACATTTACCAAAAAGTATCACATTGGCAAACAAATGTATTGAAAGAGTTAGGGAGAAACTAGTTCCCTGAGATTACAAGATCAAACAGATTATCCTACTAAGGTGCATATTATCGAACAAGTCTAAGTGGGGTACTAACTTGAAAGATTTCAAGCTTAAAGGTCTGAATTATGCTAAGTATCCATCCCAGTATCAAAATAAAACTTGCTAATTCATCACTAAATAAAACAATATCAAATATGGTATGGAAACACAAACTAAGATAACCATTCTAAAGGTTTCAAACAGTTACTAAGGATATCGGATTAAGCAAAACAAAGCCATACTGTAAGACACATTAATAGGGGAACATATCATAGTTGTTAGAAAGGTCTTAACATAGATTAGAACATGTTACATATGTGAGGTATTCATTACAGGGATTCAGAACAGAAAGCTCATGTCAAATAACAAATGTAGACCTTCAGGCCTCAATACAGTAGACTAATATGAACTTAAGAGGGTCTAAGTCATTCAGGTGAAGCATGTTCAAATGACATATCAGACTTGGTAGTATTAGGTAACATTAAATGCATAAAGAGGTTCAAGAAAGATGCAAAACTAACAAAGTTGCATATAAGAGTAGCCCAGAACATTTTAAGCCACAGATTTAAGAAGTAAGCATATGCAGTTCATGAATACATAAGAACGAAGTTGAAAAGGCCAAATGACTTACCAGTTAAACGGACAACAAGAAAGAACAAAGTCCCATAGTATTCTGAATATCAACAAAGAATAGAAACCCAGAATCTCAATGTGTCAAAGTTCCCAAAGGCTTCAAAGGAACCCCGGGCAGTGCTCGCACCAAGAAAATATTGAAAAATCGAATTCTGGTGGCCATGGCTTTCAGCCGGCCGAGAATCAAAGTACAGACCAAGAGAATGACAGAACAATAGCTCTATTTTTTAGTGAAAATCTAGCGATTCTGGTCTAAATTAAAGGGGAATGGGGGGTTTATATAGTAGTAGATATTCGGCAAACAAACAAGGAAGTATTGTAAAATTAACATAAATAAGGAAATAATATCATGCAGAATCAGTAAAAGTCCGATTAGGGAAAAATTAGGTAAACCCTAGTTGACAGAAATCGGAGATTGGCCAGAGATCTTGGCTAATCGGACCCAATATAGCCTTGCCATGATTCACATGGACGAGATTTTGTCCAGATTCAAGCGATTGAAGTTGAACGGACCCAAATCTGAGAGATAGTACTTGCCAAGTTTAGGCAAGTACTAAGTGATACCATAGCCTTGCAAGTAGTACCGAGGTCACACATAAAAGGTAAGGAAATCATGAAAAGAATCCATGATTGAGACGGATTTGGAAACAATTGAGAGGTCGGCTAGGGTTTCTGAGGTGACGAGAAAAGAGGATTCAAAGGCGGCGTCTGGGAGGAAATGATAGGGTTTTGGGGCGGGTTAAGTTAATTAAAATGGGGGAATGGCTATGGGTCGTTGATCATTTGAGATCAAAGGCCAGGAATAGAGGAGAAGCGGGCGGGTCGCGGAATGGGTCCCGACCGGGTTATAACTAAAGGGGTCATTTGGTCTTGGGCCAGGGGGTTGGGCAAAGGATACTGGGCCAATTTTGGTCGAAAAATTAGTGTAAATCTGGGCTATTATTTAAATAGGCAATATTTATTGAAAGTAATTTAAAAATTAATTAATAAATAAATAAGAATATTATTTATGCACTAAAATGATTAAAAATAATAACTTAGTATTATCAAAAATATAAAATTCTATTTTGACACAAATAATATAAATAAAGAGCATTTATGTATGAATATGGGCTATTACTGCAAAAATGTGCAAATAGCCTTTAAAATACTAATGTAATTATATATATAAAACATGAAGTAAAATATTTGAAACCTGTGTTATAGGTGTAAATAATAATTTTAGGTAACTAAGTCATCACAAAATAATTTGAAGGAGTAATTAATAATTATTCAAGTAATTTAAGTATAGGGAAATCAATTTAGAAACTCTAAAAATTATGGAAAATTATAGAAAATGCTCGTATATATTTGTAAACTAAATAATGATGCAAAAAATGATATTTGAAAGTATATATATTATTTGAAAAAATATGAGGGCAAAATTGGGTATCAACAACTGTCCCTCTTTACCCGGGAATGATGAAAGAGTTGTCGGGTAAAGAAAATGATGACCAATTTTGGCCGAATTGAGTGAGAAATTATGTGATTTTAAAAATTGGGGCCGAACCCGGGTTCCTGAGTTGCCTACATATCCCCGGTGTTATGGAAATCAGGCCGTGTGTAGTTCTGGATCCAACGGTGAACGAAGCCGATGGAGTTGCTATAGGAGTGGTCGTATGTTTCAGAAAGGGTTCTTTTGGGTAGGATAGTATCAGATAAGTTTATGCGGAGTCATGAATGTGAATTTGAAACGTTATAGATGTATCACAAAGCAAATATTTGAATGGTCATAGAATAAAAGACAGGTAATTGATGGTGGTCGGTTATGTTTGAAATAATTGTAGGATGTTAATGTTGTGAACGGAAACCGGAGCGATGATTGCTCCCGTTTGAAGAACGGTCACTTCCTGGATTACCGAAAAAACTTAAAACACAATGCATGCAAATATATATGGGTTATTGCGAGAATTTAAACATGATGCAAATTCCCTTTGGACCATGAAGGTTGTCTATGGACGGTGAGGATGACGTCCTCAGACCATGATATCCTGGGCCATGAAGTGTATGACAAGGGATTCACAGGCCATGAAATGATGTCCTCGGGCCATGAGGATGGTGCCTCTGGACTATGACGCCTTTGAATAATGATGTGCAATTTTGAGAGATCCTCAAGCCATGGAATGGTGTCTCCCGGCTATGAGGATGATGCCTTCGGACTATGATGCCTTCGGACAAAATGGCGATGTTTCAGCCCATGAAATGCAAAGATATGATGCTTGGGCATATGCGAAGATAAGACAAGACAAGGCTTAGTCTTGTATAAGATGAGGGCAGTGCTTAGCCCTAGGTGAACAGATGATAATGCGAGGTTTTAGATAAGGTAGTGGAGATAACTTTTGATCTTATGCAAGGACAAGGCAATGCTTAGCCTTAGGAAATTAAGGAGGTCGTGCTTAGCCTCACACAAGAAGAGAGGACAGTGCTTAGTCCCATGCAGTTAGGGAGGCAATGCTTAGCCTTATGCAATTAGGGAGGCAATGCTTAGCCTCATACAGGAAGAAGAGACAGTGCTTTGTCTCATACAATTAGGGAGGCTGTGCTTAGCCTCATGCAAGAAGAGGAGACAATGCTTAGTCTCATGAAAGGGAAGGCAATGCTTAGCCTTATGCAATTAGGGAGGCAGTGCTTAGCCTCATACAAAAGAGGAGACAATGCTTAGTCTCATGAAAGGGAAGGCAATGCTTAGCCTTATGCAATTAGGGAGGCAGTGCTTAGCCTCATACAAAAGAGGAGACAATGCTTAGTCTCATGCAATTAGAGAGGCAATGCTTAGCCTCATGCAGGAAGAGGAGACAATGCTTAGTCTCGATACCAAGAAAGCTTTATGCAATTTAGGGAGGTAATGCTTAGCCTTATGCAATTAGGAAGGTAATACTTAGCCTCATGCAGGAAGAGGAGACAATGCTTAGTCTCAAGTAGGGAAAGGCAGTGCTTAGCCTTATGGAATTAAGGAAGCAATGCTTAGTCTCATGTAAGGAAACGATGACTGATAGGTGAGAGAGTAGAGTATTTCTTAGCTGGAGATATTCACGCTACATAATTTGTTGTCTTGGAGGCGGTTACTTGATGTATCTGCGGATATCGTTGTCTTATCGTGCCTGCGTCCAAAGAAAAATTGTGAGTTTTGTGGGGGAAAGGTCGGTTCATGCTTTCGTCTTCTTGCTCTGTCTTTGCTCCTGTATTGAGATCCTGTTTGAGTTACCTTGGGCAACATCTGGCTGTTATAGAAACAAAGTTTTCGAAAATTATGCATGCATTTGCAAAAATACAGTTGTTAGAAATGTAGTAGTATGTCATATCAAATGGTTTAGATGAACCCGTGACTGTGACACATTTTAGAGACATTGCGACCTCATTACCTTAGAATTTTGAGGGTCCCCTCAAAATTCTACCCCAGTTTAAATGCATGCTTCTGATAATACCTTTGGTTGTTCTACATATGACGAATTTGGCTGAAATTACGATCTTGCCCCAATTTTTTATCATGGGGAAATGAAGATTTTATTAAGATGTGATCGAACCCACAGGGCTGCCTACGTATTCCCTCTTAAATGGCAATCAGGTCAAGCGTAGTTCAGTTACATCAAGTGAAGATATGTAAACAATCCTAAACATAGTATATCTTGATTGCATCCGAGTTGATAGGTTTTGGCCAAATCTCTCCGTCCATTTCTGCAAGTATGAGTGCTCCTCCTATTAGTACTCGATAAACCATGTAAGGACCTTGCCAGTTGGGCGAAAACTTCCTTTGGCTTCATCCTAATATGGGAAGATTCGCTTTAGCACCAATTGCCCCGATGTGAATTGCCTTGGTCTGATCTTTTTGTTGAAAGCTCTCTCCATTTTGTTCTGGTAGAGTTGACCGTGACATACCGCATTCATTCTCTTTCCATCAATGAGAGCCAGTTATTCATAGCGGCTTTTACCCATTATGCGTCGCGGAGCTCAACTTCCTGTATGATTCTTAGAGAAGGGATCTCTACTTCGGCGAGAATAACCGCTTCCGTACCGTAAACCAATAGGTAGGGAGTTGCCCCAGTTGATGTGCGAACCGTGGTACGATACCCAAGCTGAGCAAACGGCAGCTTCTCGTGCCATTGTTTGTAATTGTCTACCATTTTTCTTAGTATTTTCTTGATGTTTTTGTTGGCGGCTTCTACAGCTCCATTCATCTGCGGCTTGTATGCTTTGGAATTCTTATGCTTGATCTTGAAAGTTTCATACATGGCCTTCATTAAATCACTGTTGAGATTGGCGGCGTTGTCGGAGATGATTGACTCTGGTACTCCAAACCGACAAACAATGCGATCCCGAATAAAATTTGCGACGACCTTCTTAGTTACAGCTTTGTAAGATGCGGCCTCAACCCACTTTGTGAAATAATCTATGGCCACTAGAATGAACCTATGCCTATTTGAAGCAGCGGGTTTTATTAGACCGATGACATCCATGCCCCAAGTGGAGAAAGGCGGGGGTGCACTTGTTGCATTGAGTTCATTGGGTGGCACTCGTATCATATCATCATGTATCTGGCATTGGTGACACTTCTGGACATACTTGATACAGTCTGTTTCCATAGTCATATAGAAATATCCTGCTTTTAGTATTTTCTTGGCTAAGACAAAGCCATTCATGTGTGGTCCGCAGGGTCCGGCATGTATTTCCTCGAGCAATATGGATGCTTTCTTGGCGTCGACACACCGTAATAATCCCAGGTCTGGAGTCCTTCTGTACATAATTCCTCCGATTTGAAAGAAATGGTTGGCTAACCTTCGGAGTGTGCGCTTCTGAGTATGAGTTGCGTGTTCTGGATACTCTCCCTTTGCCAAATATTCTTTGATGTCGTGAAACCACTGATTCTCGTCACTTTCTTCTTCAACATGAGTACAATAAGCCAGTTATTTATGAATTCCTATTGGCATAGGATCGATGAAGTTCTTGTCTGGGTGTTGTATCATGGAAAATAAAGTGGCCAATGCATCTGCGAACTCATTTTAAATTCTCGGAACATGTTTGAACTCTATCTTTGTGAACCTCTTGATCAACTTTTGTACACAATACAGATATGGTAATATTTTGGTGTTCTTGGCTCCTAAAACCTGATGCACCAAAAGATCAGAATCTCTAATCACCAGCAACTCCTGAACATTCATGTCAATGGCCAACCTAAGTCCCAAGATGAAAGCCTCATATTTTGTCATATTGTTGGTACATGGAAACCTGAGTTTTGCAGATATCGGATAGTGTTGGCCAGTTTCTGATACTAAGATAGCTCTGATACCTGCTCTTTTGAAGTTTGCAGCTCCGTCGAAGAACATTCTCCAACCATCATATGATTCGGTGATATCTTCTCCTACGAATGATACCTCTTCGTCGGGAAAATACGTTTTCAATGGTTCGTATTCTCCGTCCACAGGATTTTCTGCCAAATGATTTGCCAATGCTTGCCCTTTTACCGCCTTCTGAGTTACATAGATGATGTCAAATTCACTCAGCAATATCTGCCATTTTGCTAACTTTCTCATAGGCATGGGTTTCTGGAATATGTATTTTAGCGGATCCATCCTTGATATGAGATATGTGGTGTATGCACATAAATAATGCCTCAACGTTTGAGCTATCCATGTCAAAGCGCAGTAGGTGCGCTCCAGTAAAGAGTACCGGGCTTCATAAGGTGTGAATTTCTTACTCAGATAATATGTTTCTTGCTCCTTTCTTCCAGTCTCATCATGTTGTCCCGGAACGCAACCAAAAGCTCCATATAGTACGGACAAATAAAGCAGCAAAAGTCTTCCTGGTTCTGGTGGGACCAAAACAGGTGGTTTAGACAAATACTTCTTGATTTTGCCGAAGGCTTTTTGACATTCTTCAGTCCAGCTTGTTGCAGCATCTTTCTTTAGCATTTTGAAGATCAGCTCACAGATCACGGTTGATTGTGCTATGAAACGACTGATGTAGTTGAGACGCCCTAAGAAGCTCATCACATCTTTCTTATTCTTCAGTGGTGGCAAGTTTTGGATAGCTTTGACTTTTGACGGGACCAATTTAATCCCTCGATGACTGACGATGAATCCTAGCAATTTTCCGGCAGGGACTCTAAAGGCACACTTTGCAGGATTCAGTTTCAGATTGTACCTTCGAAGCTGATCAAAGAATTTCCTCAAGTCTGCTATATGATCTATGCTTATTCTAGATTTGATGATAACGTCATCCACGTACACCTCTATTTCCTTGTGTATCATGTCGTGGAAAATGGTTGTCATGGCTCTCATGTAGGTGGCTCCGGTGTTCTTCTGACCAAATGGCATCATTTTATAATAATATATTCCCCATGGCATGATGAAGTCTGTCTTTTCAGTATCCTCCTCATCCATCCAGATCTGATGGTACCCCGCGAAGCAATCCACAAAGGATTGGAGTTCATGTTTGGCATAGTTATCGACCAATATATATATATATATTGAGCAACGGGAAATCATATTTGGGACTTGCTCTGTTTAGATCTCGGTAATTAACACATACTCTGATTTTTCCATCTTTCTTCAGAACTGGAGAGCCTTGGCTTTGATTTGCTTGGTGACCTCCTTTTTTATCTTCAAGCTCATATCTGGCTTGAATTTTCTGAGCTTCTATTTTACCGGTGGACACATGGGATCAGTAGGTAGCTTGTGAGCCACTATAGAGGTGCTCAAACCAGTCATATCATCGTAAGACTATGCAAATATATTTGCATACTCTTTTAGGAATCGAACATACTTTTTCTTCTCTGATGGTGATAGGTGAATGCTCATACGTGTTTCCTTGACCATTTCGGAGTCCCCTAAGTTAACTGTCTCGGTATCGTCCAAATTAGACTTAGGCTTGTTTTCAAATTTTTCCAATTCTCTGACAATTTCCTTAGGTATTATGTCATCTTCCAGATCCTATGAATCATTATCCTTATGTCGCGTTACCTCATTACATGTCATAGTCGTAGGTTCATCGGGATAGGTAATAATAATGTTGTAGCGAGAAAAAATGTAAATAATAACAATAAATACTAAAAATAGCAATGCATTAATAAAATTTTAAAAACGTCAACAAGTACGACTCGATGACTTGAACAAAATACGTTCAAAACAAAATACTGAAAATGTCTTAGATGCTCAAAAAATTGCTTTAAAATAATTGATGCTAATTGCTAGGCTACCCAGGAACTCGATGAGCCAGGGATGGTGCAGCAGTCTAATTCTTGAGAGCAGCTCCTTTTTCAATGGTCTGAATGGTAAGGTCTTCCTCCTCCTCCTCCTCCTCAACTATCGTACTGCAATCTATGTCTTCGTCATCCAAAAATAGCTTCGTTATGCCAGATAAGGCTTCATCTTCCTCAGACTCCCACACCATGTCCGCTTGATGAAATGTATGGTGCAAATGTGGTACCGGTTGTTCCAGCGGATAATAAGGACCGTGCCATGGTGGCGACCAATCTTGGAACTCTTGCCGAGTATATTCGTACCTAAGTCCAAAAGTTGTACCATGATGCTTCGGCTGTACCGGTTTGGTGATCCCTTGGAGGTTCTTGCCGAGACCCTTGCTAGGTTCATACCCTGTCCATAGCAGTATGCTTTCTATATTGTTGCTCCACTATTTGTCCTTTTCAATTGCGTTGACACGCTCAATGCGATGGTATGTTTCTCTACCTAACTTCTTCCTATTCTCGATGACCGAAACATTCTAATTGGTATAAATCAGATTACTTCTGTCTCCGTTGATGATCACCTCCTGGTGGTTCCATTCAAACTTCATAGCCTGATGCAGAGTAGAGGCCACTGCCCCAGCGACATGTATCTAGGGTCGTCCCAACAATAGATTTTAGGTAGCAGATATATCCAGCACTTGAAACTCAACATCAAACTAGGTTGGGCCCATCTGTAGGCAGAGGTTGATTTCTCCAATTTGGGCTCTTTGATATCCATCAAACGCCTTTACATTCATGCTTCCTGCTCGTATCTCATGCAAGCCTTTACCCAATCTCTTCAGAGTGGTCAGTGGACATATATTAAGACTCAAACCCCCATCTATCAGGACCCTGGCGATGAATTTATCCTCAAATTGCACTGTGATATGTATTGCCATGTTGTGAGTTAGTCCTTCTGGTGGCAGCTCGTCTTCATGAAAGGTGATTTTGTGTCTTTCCAATACCTGCCCGACCATGTTGGCCATTTCCTCACTAGTGATGTTGGTGGGTACATAGGCTTTACTCAACACCTTCATCAGGGCATTCCTGTGTGTCTCAGAGTTTGTAGCAGTGATAAGATAGATATCTGAGCGGGAGTTTTGTTCAAATGGTCAACCACAAAGTATTCTCTTACTTGCACTTTTCTCCAAAGGTCTTCAGGGCTAGTTTCAATGACAGACGGCTTAGATGCAGCTTCTTTGCTTGTTCTTCCCAAGTGCTCAGGTGTATAAACCCTGCCAATTCTGGTCATGCCTTGTGTTGTACCTGTTTCTTCCATTTTTGCTTTTCCTTTCCTTTTTGCTTCCGCAACATAATCCCATGGTATAGAATCAGGCTTGTAAGATGGCGTGGGTGCTACCATCACAGTGAAGGATGTGGTTACCTCAACTTCAAGTGGTGTTGGTGCGGTTACCTCGACTTCAAGCGGTGCTTGGGTTTGTACCACAATGGGCGTGAGGATGACTGGAGATATTTTTGGATCATCCCTCTCCCGAATGAGTCCAATTGACCTTTCGGATCCCATTCCTCATCGGTCTCTATCACATTCTCTCCCTCACCTTTGTGATCCGGGAGAGGATTGTTACGAACATTGGGTGCGGCTTCTTTTGCCTGTATAACCTTGGTGTCGATCAATGTTTGAATCTTGTCCTTCAGAGTGCGACACTCATCAATGGTATGGCCCTTCATGCCTGAGTGATAGGTACATATCTTGTTTGGGTTAATCCACTGAGAAGAGTTTTCCATAGAAACAGCGGGGATGGGAGTGACATAACCAGCAACCTTCAATCTCTCATACAGTTGGTCTATGGGTTCAGCGATTGGAGTGTATTGTCTGGGTAGTCTGCGGTCGAAGTTTGGTCTTAGTTTTTGGTAATTTTGGCGGGCGAGTAGTGGTGAGTGATAATATGCGGGCTGGGTGTTATAGGCGTAGTAGGTAGTGGCAAGTTGTTGGTATCTGGGGGGTGAGGGCTGGTATGTGGGTGGAGGTGTTTGGTATGTGAGAAGAGACTTAGGACCCTGGGCCACCATTACAGCAGCCACTTCTTTCTTCTTAGAGATACCTCCTGACTGCAAAGCTTTATTTATGGCCTGTAGTGCTTCGAAATATGTCACCATTCCACTTTTAATTCCTTCTTCTATTCTTTCTCCCAGCTTGATGAATGTCAGAGAATTTATGGTTTTCAATAACCATCAGCCTTTCATAGTATTGCAGGTCTTGAGCTCTGACGAAGAACTTATTTATTTGTTCTTCTTCAAGCGCTGGCCTTACCTTTGTAGCATACTAGCCGAAAGTTTCTGTTGGTTTCTTCTTGAGATTTTGAATGTAGAAAACATCTGGTGCATTTTCTGTGTTGAACCTAAATCTATCCACGAAGTCTGACGCCATGCTCACCCAAGTAACCCACTTTTTGGGGTTCTGACTGATGTACCAAGACAAAGCATCTCCTATGAGGCTTCTCATGAATAGCTTTATACAGATTCGTTCATCTTTGCCCACTCCTACAAGTTTGTCGCAATATGTCCTTAGATGTACCTTTGGATCACCAATTCCATCGAACATTTCGAACTTGGGAGGTTTGTAACCCTCATGCAGTTCTACATCTGATTGAATGCACAAGTCCTCATAATTCAAACCTTCAATGCCCTTACCACCTTTGACACTCTGAACTCTGCCACTGAGCTTCTTGAGTTATTCCGCTTTGTTCTTGATAAACAGGTCCTTCTTGGTTGATTCCGATATATATAGGGTTTGCTGTGGGGTGTAGGGTAAATTTTCCACATATATGGGATTTGTTTGGTGAACTCTGGGAATCTGGGCATAAGGGTGGTCATTGGTTGAGTTTTGGGGATCAGGAGTAGGTTATGGTGCATTCAGGGGAGTGTGATAAGTGGTGGTTTGCGGGTATTGAGTCGGATGATTGTGGTGTTGTTGAGGAGTAGGTACTGGTGGAGGGTTGTGGTTCTGAGGAGTTGTGGTGTATTGATGTGGTGCGGGAGGATTCGAAGGTGGATTTTGGTTCTGCGTATTTTGGGTTGGTGCCAGGTTTTGGGCATTTGGATTTTGTTGGTTGATATCAGGGACGTTTAGGGTGAGGGAAAGATTTGCCAAGTTTCGGACTTGCTCAAGTTCTCCTTGTAGCTCTAGGATTTACTATTCCAGGCGTAATACTTCGGCCAATTCATTATGTGCCGGAATACTTTGGCCATCTTAAGTTTCAACATTTTCTGATATAATAGCATTGTCTTTTCTGATACCGCTCAAATTATCCATTTTTCCTTTCCCTTTGCTTCTGCCTTTAAGATCACTTGGTCGAGGAGGTGGTAGAGGACCTCTGGATCTAGTGTGATATGCAGATGATGCTAGTATGCATGAACCAACCTTAGAGTATGGGAATAATCAAAAGAAAGAAAAACAAAACAAAGGTAACCAAGTCAGTAAGGGATATTTGAAAGAATGCTTCAAGTATTTAAACATGTTCTGTAAAATCATGCAATAATTCGCATCCTAATTGGGGACCTCATTGTGCCCGAGGTAGGACTAAGCGACACATAGACTCGGAGAAAATTGATGCTAATATTGTGTCATTTCATTAATGTGAAAACGAGCCAAACTTTTACTAAATCAACAATAATAATGAAGTTACTAATGACGTTTAGCCTTATTACAACCGAAATCTAAACTAGCTAGAAAATAGTAAAGAACATCATTTGCTTAATCTATTTGGTCCCTCAGGGACCTTCTCCATGCTTGGCTCTCTTGACTCCATCAATCAGGTTCCCCAGGTCGCGCATATCCAACAACAGGTAAGCCTTTGCTAGATGCCCTCCTTCATTGCCATCCATGTTCTGACAATCTGAAAGCCTCTTCCTCATCTTTCCCTCAAACTCTATCACCCCTTGCTCCAAATATTCCAATCTCTTGGTGGACTTAGTGGCGATTTCCTTCCATTCATTAATTGCCTCCATGTCCACTTTATGTTGTTCCAGATGTCTAGATTCAGACTCAAAAACCCTTTTGCGAAGCCTTTTATACTTGACATGTGCCTCGGCATCATCATCAATGATCCTATTTTCCAAATTGACCCCTGGCTTGACGACTCCCGCTATATCATATACCAACCATGATGGATAAAAATATACATGACCGACATGGTACCTGTCTGGATCGATAGTCTCTCTTTCCACAAAGACCTTCGGGTTCCACATATGTTGCACCTTGAACTTGAAAGGAATGATGTCCCCTTTGAAATCTGCCTTGTACTGGACCATGTTGGAAACCCGAGGTATGACCTGTTTTCTTCCTACTTGTCTCATTACCCTTATAGAAGCATAAGGATAAATGCCTCGTAACCCGATCAATACCAAATGAGTAGTGTCCTATGATCTGATGATGAACTTGCTACTGGGAAACCACTCAAACATCCAATGTACCTTCTCGTCTATTAGATTGCTGAAGAAACGTACCCAACTTACAGCACCTCCGGGCTGTTCAAACCTATCTGTGATGAGTGTCATTCTCTTTGGGTGATGGTAAGCCATGTAGTCATTCAACGGTCATCGCAGAAGCTCTTGGCGGTATTCTCCGCTCTGAAAGTGTTCCAATAACCACACTTGCAATAATAGATTACAACCTTCAAAATGTCTGAACCCTTGCTTGCACCGATCTAGAACGCGGTATAGTTCAGCTAGGATCAGAGGGATGATGGTGTAGGTTTTCCCCTCGATGCCTTCCATTAAAGTTCTTGCAACTATAGCTAAACGAGTATGAATCCTCCCCCCTTTCATTGGAAACATCAACAAACCCAAGAAGCAAATGATGAATACATAAACTCGACGGTGCGTCCAACCTAAGGAGGTAATGGCAAGTTCCTCATGATGAAGACGATATGACTTACTGTGCCCGTAACGCTCATAAATGAATTCAAATGGGATGTATGACTTCTTCAAACAAAGCAACTCATCATTTTTCTTGAAACCTAGCATTTTTAGAAAACCGCGAGGGGTGCGATTCTCTGGCACTAATAACCCTGGACTATCCCATGGAAGCTTAGTGAAGCCTCCTATTTCTTCTAGGAGAGGAGTTATTTCTATGTCACCAAAGTGGAAGACGGCCCTTTTCTCATCCCAAAACATGGTAGTGGCCTCAATCAATGTCCTATTTGGTCGGATATCTATCAAGGATGGCAAATTACCAAGGACTCTTCTCACATGATTCTTATCACAAGGCGCGAGATTTTTCCACCAATCAAGTAGTAGAGGTGGGATGTTTTGGAACATGCCAAACCTGGGGACTTCATGCTTCATTTTCTGCAAGCAAATAAAGTTAGCCCTCTCCCCCTCCATATTCGACCATTTACATAATAATGATCAAGATATTGGCACATTTTCTTCAAGTAATGCACATAATATGGTAGTGTCCATTGGGATTGTGGAAATTCCACCGGACTTTGGACATGGCTTATCTTAGCGGGCTATTACATTAACAACGTCATAACCCGTACTAGGTTTAATATGATGCATGTACATTTGATGTTGGAGTAAGGTTTCTAGTGCTGCTATATTGATAATTAAGTGCTGCTATATTGATAATTAGCACGAGTGGAGTATGATGTGGAGCATGCTTTATGCAGAGATAATAACACGTTGCCAAGTATTTTCATGATAAATATGTAAAAGCAGCTAATACGGTAATAAGTTAAAACATGAAAAGCATAAGAAAGAAAGACAAAGGAAGAAGTTAGTTCGTGGAATATATGCAAGAATATAACACCGCAAGTAAGGGAGTAGGGATGGGAGAGGCATGATATAACAGTCAAATGAAGAGCAGTCATGGAAAATAATGGGGAAGGGATGTGCATGTTAAAACAAATTTAAACAAATAATGGTGGAGAAGGGAAAGGATGTGCATGTTATAACAAAGAAAATAATCCACATAAGCCAAGTTCATTATGGTTAGAGCCTAAGTATTTCCCCAGCAGAGTCGCCATGCTGTCACGCCCCGTTTTCTCACGAAAGTGGGACTCGACGTGTGACAACTCTTTTAAAAGGAGGTATTAAAAGAGAAGAGTCGCCACCTAACGATTTTTAAGGTGCGTTAGGGCACCTATTTGTGAATAACTCTGTTTTAACTAGTCTGTCACCAAAGATTGGGTAAGAGCTCAAATTACCTCGGAGAGAAGGTGTTAGGCACTCTTCGAGGTCCACAACTGTGGGTCCCGACCGAACTTAAAACTATGTAGATTATGTGATTAAACTAAACGAGCACATTAGGAAAGATATGAAAGTTGAAAGTCCTATTATAGCATAAACCAGCGTAAGGAAAAATAAACTATATGAATAATTAGTACATATTTAAGGATCACTGAAGATTATAAAAACGTCGATCTATATTTAGTGACTCAATCCTTTAGCAAGCATGTAAGGGAAAAGGGGGGGGGAGGGGGGGTCCTAAGTTTTTTAGCCTAAAGGATCACCCCGTCCAACATAAATAATACTTCGCAACTCCCTTTAAGTAGGAGTTGCATTATTCAGTGTGCACATACTATCATTTCCTGCTACCTAAGTACTATATTGAAATTGTTTACTTAAAAGCGCTCTAATTCAATTCTAAGTCGTGCCCTATATGTGCACTAACCGTCCCATGCCTATGGTCCAGAGGCTTTGGACCTCTATTTGGGTGGTTCTAGACTTCACTTAGAATGCTCAAAATGATAAAACTAGCGCACATTCAAAAAATAATGTAGGACTACATATAAGTACAATTAAAGGCTCAAGTTAACCTCCACACATAAACAACAAATGCACGCGGACAGTTAGGCAGCAGACAATTTCAGACGCATTAGAGTCATTAAGTCCTATAGGCATAGTTTCTATGTGATTCTGATTTCCAGTGCTGTACAGGCAACATTGCAGCTTTAAACTAACGAATTTACAGATTAAAGGTATTACAAACCTATAGGCATGACATCTACATTGTTCGTGCGATGAGGAAGTAAGGTTGTTCGAAAACTCAGGGTTTACGACACTAATTTTATAAACACGTTTTTGAGACAGGTGACAGTATCTTATAGGCAGGATTTCTAACAGTGGATAATTTCAATTGATTTTATAATGCTTTATCCCTAGAGACATGTCATCTAAGGTGGGGCAGTGTGGTGAAAGTAATGGAAATAGTCGATTGATTGATTAAGGTCTTATAGATATTCTTTATAGGTGAAAATCAATAGATTATAAGCTAGTGGAATCCTATAGGCATGGTATCTAATGAACATGAAGCAGTTATGCAAATTGAAAGAATGTTTATTTCCTATAGGCATGTTGTCTAGCAACACACAACAGTAGTCATGAGAATAAATGAAGCATTTGAACTCATACTTTGATGGTAGACGAGTAGAGTGTGTGTGAGTTTCCTAAAGGCATGGTTTCTACCAGTGGAAGTTAAATGGCATATACAGCAAGTCAAGTAAATCACATGAATCCTATGGGCATGTTTTTCTACCATTGCATGCAAATAGTAGAGTATACATGTTCCCCAATTTCACTAACACCCCCAATTATTTATTATAAAGTTATTAGAGACCCAATGATAAATGTAATTATAAAATTATACAAGCACTAATAGTAGGCCCACAATAGGCCCAAAAGAAAATACCCAGCATTGCTTGGGCCTTTAACAACTCTCATAGCATACCCAGATTTCTAATCAGGGAACTATATTCATCAGCACAGCCCAGAAGCCATAGAGGAATTCAAGCCAAACCAAACAGCCATAGATTGACCGTATTGCACAAACATTGAATCACTTAAACCAACCAGTTTACATATTCAGTAGACAGTAGGAAGAAAGGACTTGAGTGTCAGAGGTATTCAGGTTTCAGTAGTAAAGAGAGTGGCCAAAAGACCCCAAATCCTAGTGTGTTTGTCACGCCCCAAATCCTAGAGAGTGGCGCTCAACCGAGTGAACCCGACCGAGCAAGCCTGTTAGATTTCCTTCTACCCAAACTCATCCACGAATGAAGATAATACATATTTTCATTAATTAGACAAAAAGGTGTTCATGTTCACAATACCAATTCATTACCAATAGTTCCATCGTTTTTAGTCGTCTTAACTAGAACAAGTAATACAACCGTAACATAACGTAGCTTGTCTTTCCCAGCACCAATACACAATCCATACTATGTCTACGGAGCCTCTATAGAT
>AWOL01S0002312.1:35132-78728 GCA_000715115.1 Nicotiana otophora
ACAATTTCTCTCAATATCAATACCACCGTCTTTAACACAGAGTCCGATCACGACCCGATCAGCTAGGCTATCCATTAGGGACGTCGACCACAATCATAATTTAAAAATATAAATTTCCAGCACAATCACCACCATGTGTGCGGCATGGTGTCCGATCACGACCCGATCGGCTAGGCTGTCTTATTTGAGACATCAACCTTTTTATATCAATCATCGCATTTCGTATTACTTTCACATCTTTTCATCTCATTGGCACTAATGGCCATAATTATAAGATCATTCTTGGCACGTTGGCCATATTCAGTATTTCATGCTCACCTTATCAATTTTAATTATCATCATCATCAACAACAACAAATACAATTCAAATCAAGGTGTGTAGTACAGATGTGAGCAATTTAGAGTGTAAAGCACATAGAGATATTTCACAAAATTTGGCATAATAGCCTTTATTTAAACTTGACTTAAAGTCAAAACATTATTAATGCACAACCCATATTTTAACACATCCTCAATTGGTAACATAACATGAATAAAGCATTTGGGATGCTTGTTGAACATATATCTTTCAACTCAATCTTACTCGAAATAGCTAGTTTCATAATTAATCACTCGGGACTTACATAATTTACATGAATATTGTGGGATTCAATTCTAAGAGAAGAGTTTAGCCAACATACCTCACTTGAGCTTCCTTAAACTCTAAAACGTTCCGAAATTCTTAGCAACTTCAATCTATTGCAGAAATATAACAAATTGAATCAAAATTTGGAAGATGATCATGGTTCTAGCTCACGTAAGCATTTTATCAAACACTAGATGTGCATAAGGTTTCAATGTGTATGCGGTCTGTGTATAAGGTTTCAAACACTGATAAAATGATCAAAAAGGTTGTCAGTGTATGCGGTCACTATGCGGTCCGCATAACTATTATGCGATCGCATAATGCACCGCATAACATTTATGCGGTCGCATAGTCGACCGCATAATTGCTTCCAACTGGCCCAATTAACTGTCTCACTCTGCGGTCATTATGCGGTCTGTAGAGTAATTCTATGGTCGCATAATGGACCGCAGAAATGCACTATTCCGCCAAAACTTTTCTTTTACTTTCCTGTGCATTGTTCAACCCAAAAAGTCCGAGCCGCGGCGAATGAGGGTGTCCTCAAACACGTAAGCCTCAAACACATAAGCCTAGTCCGGCACCATGAAATATTATTTTCCTTGCAAATTTTACTGGGCTCTACACTTAAGTTCTTCAAAATTTTTCGGGTGTTACATTCTCCCTCGCTTAGGATTATTCGTCCTCGAATGAGGGTTTAAAATCTGTTATTAACATCTTATGCAACTCAGTTTGTTTCATACCATATTCGAACAACCCCAAATTTGACTAAATCCCAAAATTTCCAAATATTTTGCCAGAGTTTCCTTTGTAACTAGGCCTATCCATCTGTCAGAGAGCCCTAGAAACATATCCTAACAACATATACGTATGCCAACGACGTAACATAATACAAAATAACACTAAATGTGGCCTCAAACACATAAGCCTAGTCAGGCACCATGAAACATTATTTTCTTTACAAATTTTACCAGGCTTTACACTTAAGTTCTTTAAAATTTTCCGGGGTGTTATAGTGTCAGAGTTCACAGGATCTCAAATGGACCCCGAGCAGTGCTCACACTAGGGAGGTCAGTGGTAAGAGTCTTGGTGGCCTTGGCTTTTAGCCGGCCAAGTTCAGAATAGCACAGGTAACAAATGAGAGGGAGTGGACGATGGTTAAGGAACGAAAGTTGATGAAATACACTTATAGTTTAGAAAGAAGACGTAGCAGAGTTGAGAACACAGAACAGTTAATCAAGAAGGTCAACAGAACTTAGATGCAGGTTCTACATTTAGCAAAAAGTAACACATTGGCAAAAAAATGTATTGAAAGAGTTAGGGAGAATCTTGTTCCCTGAGATTACAAGATCAAACAGATCATCCTACTAAGGTGCATATTACCGAACACGTCTAAGTGGGGTACTAACTTGAAAGATTTCAAGCTTAAAGGTCTAAATTATGCTAAGTATCCACCCCAGTATCAAAAGAAAAATATGCTAATTCATCACTAAGTAAAACGGTATCAAACATGGTATGGAAACACAAACTAAGATAACCATTCTAAAGGTTTCAAACAGTTACTAAGGATATAGGATTAAGCAAAACAAAGCCATACTGTAAGACACATTAATAGGGGAACAAATCATAGTTGATAGAAAGGTCATAACATAGATTAGAACACACTACATATGTAAGGTATTCATTACAGGGTTTCAAAATAGAGTAGTAAAGCAAGCTCATGTCAAATAACAAATATAGACCTTCAGGCCTAAACACAGTAGACTAATATGAACTTAAAAGGGTCTAAGTCATTCAGGTGAAGCATGTTCAAATGACATATCAAAATTGGCAGTATTAGGTAAAATTAAATGCATAAAGAGGTTCAAAACAGATGCAAAACTAACAAAGTTGCATACAAGAGTAGCCCAGAACATTTTAAGCCACGGATTTCAGAAGTAAGCATATGCAAATCATGAATACATAAGAATGAAGTTGAAAAGGCCAAATGACTTACCAGTTAAACGGACAATAAGAAAGAACAAAATCCCACAATATTATGAATATCAACAAAGAACAGAAACCCAGAATCTCAATGCGTCAAAGTTTCCAAGGGCTTCAAAGGAACCCCGGGCAGTGCTCGCACCAAGAAAAGGTTGAAACATCGAATCACGGTGGCCTTGGCTTTCAGCAGCCGAGAATCAAAGTAAAGACCACGAGAATGACAGAATAATAGCTCCATTGTTTTGTGAAAATCTAGCGATTCCGGTCTAAATTAAATAGGAATTGGGGGGGGGGTGTTATATAGTAGTAGAAATTCGGCAAACACACAAGGAAATATTGTAAAATCAACATAAATAAGGAAAGCATATCATGCAGAATCAGTAAAAGTCAGATTAGGAAAAAATTAGGTAAACCCTAGTTGACAGAAATTGGAGATTGGCCGGAGATCTTGGCTAATCGGACCCAATATAGCCTTGCCATGATGCACATGGACGAGATTTTGTCCAGATTCAAGCGATTAAAGTTGAACGGATCCAAATCTGAGAGATAGTACTTGCCAAGTTTAGGCAAGTGCTAAGTGATAACATAACCTTCCAAGTAGTGTCGAGATAACACATAAAAGGTAAGGAAATCATGGAAACAATCCATGATTGAGATGGATTTGGAGAAAATTGAGAGGTTGGCTAGGGTTTCTGAGGAGAGGAGAAGAGAGGATTCAAAGGCGGCGTCTGGGAGGAAATGATTGGTTTTTGGGGTGGGTTAGGTTAATTAAAACGGGGGAATGACTATGGGACGTTGATCATTTGAGATCAACGGCCAGGATTAGAGGAGAAGCGGGCGGGTCGCGGAACGGGTTCCGACCGGGTTATAACTAAAGGGGTCGTTTGGTCTTGGGCCAGGGGGTTGGGCTAAGGATACTGGGCCAATTTTGGTCCAAAAATTAGTTTAAATCTGGGCTATTATTTAAATAGGCAATATTTATCGAAAGTAATTTATAAAAATAATTAATAAATAAATAAGAATATTATTTATGCACTAAAATGATTAAATATAATAACTTAGTATTATAAAAAATATAAAATACTATTTTGACACAACTAATATAAATAAAGAGCATTTATGTATGAATATGGGCTATTACTGTAAAATTGTACAAATAGCCTTTAAAATACTAATATAATTATATATATAAAAAAATAAAGTTAAATATTTGAAACCTATGTTATAGGTGCAAATAATAATTTTAGGAAGCTAAGTCATCACAAAACAATTTGAAGGAGTAATTAATAATTATTCAAGTAATTTAAGTACAGGGAATCAATTTAAAAACTCTAAAAATTATGAAAAATTATAGAAAATGCTCGTATATATTTGTAAACTAAATAATGATGCAAAAAATGATATTTGAAAGTATATATATTATTTAAAAAAATATGAGGGCAAAATTGGGTATCAACAGAAATAAGATCAGATCCGAGCAAATGGAATAAATATTTTTGGTGCGAGTTCCATAATGATCATGGCCATAGAATAGCAGATTGACCTTTTTTGCAAAATAAAGTTGATTATCTCTTGAAAATGGGTTATCTTACTGAGTTCCTTAGTGAGAAAGGTAAACAGACTTACATGAATAATAGGAAGAATGAAGAGCCTCCTAGACCTCCGACACCAAAAAGGACAGTAAATGTCATAACCATGGGAGAGAGATTAATAGGGTAATATTTATAGGAGTAAATTGTTTTACTAAAGTCTCTATGATACACCAGAAAAAAACCTGACAAAACCTTGATGGGGAGAATATCACGTTCAATGATGAAGATGTACATGGATTAACATTATCACATAACAATGTCTTGATAATTACTTTACGTATTTAGATACTGCTATTAAAAGAGTTCTGATTGATCCAGGTATCACGACCCAAAATGAAACCTCAGACCGCGATGGCGCCTAGTCATACTTGCTAAGCAAGTCAACTCACAATCTATATAATATAGTCCAAATTCTTTTAATTAACAGTGTCATATCATAAATAAAGACATGAATAATCTAGAAATAACATAATATCTTATACAATCATAACATGGTCCGAACACGACCAAAAGAGTACAACCCCCAAGAACTAGGTGGCGCAAGTATATGAAAAACTACTGAATAAGTACAAGTCTAAATACATGATCAACACTAACTGAGATAACGAAAATAGATAGGAGATAATAAAAGACAGGGACTCGGGCACTGCAAAATGAATCCATGAAGTGCAGCTCACCCTAAGTCTCTAAGTGAATGCCTAGGTTCAACAAGAGGCTCCACTAGTACCCACATGAGAATTTGCACAAAAAGATGTGCAAAAATGTAGTATGAGTACACCACAATCGGTACCAAGTAAGTATCAAGTCTAAACTTGAAAAAGTAGTGGCGAGGCTATAGGTATCAAGATACTTACAACACAAATATAAATAACAGAGCTCAGAACTGAAACACTAAATAATCTCATGAACAACAGGTATTAAAGATGTAAAATAATCGAAAAGGATAAAGCATACTTTTCCAATTCAAGAGATAATCATAACGCTACTGAGATACGACATTTAAAGATGTCATGCTGCAATCAATAGTCTCTAGGCTCTGATACATAATCTTGTATCACTGAAACCCAATACGCAATCCATATAGCACTGAAACCCAATAAACAATTCATGAATCGACCATGCTCACAGGGCTCAAAGTAACATGGGTTACCACTTGACTCTAGAGGGATGAATCCTTATCCAAGCACAAAAGGAGCTTCATACCTGACTTATAATCAAATATCCCTTCATCATGTCCTATGGGCCATGACTGTAATTCCTCTGCACGGCCTTACCTTCCGTGCCATAATCTCAGTCTAAATAAAGTGTCCATATATAATACGTATGCAAATGGCCAAATATTGTAGACAAAAGAAGTACAAGGACTTAATAATAATCATGCAGGAGTATGTGTTCATGGAATTTCTATATGACTACGGATAATTCAAGCAAATAAACATATCAAGAATAAACTCACATGTCTTCATAAATAATAATAAACCTAGGCATGATCTCTAACATAAATAAGAGAGCGAACACAGTCATGTAAGCCAAACAAATCATGAATCAAGATGACACATAATCAAACAAGGCATAAAGTATTTTAATTCTACCTCGAACATGATGTAAACTCGATACGTGTACATACGCTCGCCACCCCATATATACACCATCCCCAACACCTTAAACACATATCAATCAAGTCAATCCTATGTGGTTTCCCTATTAGTAAGGTTATCCAAGAGACTTACCTCCACTCGGTAGCTATAAATCAACCAAAAATCTCCAAATCGCGAAAATCCAACTCCAAACGACTTGAATCTAGTCAAATATAACTCAATAACGTCAATCAAAGTCATAAAACTCAATTCCAGATAATAAAGTTTGAACCTTTAATCAAATCCCTAAAACTCAACAAAAGTCAACCCGATCCAATAAGCTTAAAACCCGAATCAAGTGGTAGATCCCGACTATCCATAATCCTACAAGTCCAAATACGTGATTAGATTTACAAAACAAGTCCAAATATCCCTCAAATCCCCAAAATTTATCCTCTTAAGTTATAGACAAACCCCACAATTTTTATTTTGCGATTCCAAGTTTTATGTGCAAAATTCAATGGAAAATCAAGATATTAAGCCACATCCAAGTAAAAATTCCTTACCTCCAATGTATTAGTGAATTTGCTCTTTAAAACCTCCACCTCTCGAAGTCTCGAGTTCAAAATATGAGAAAATGAGTAAAATCCCGAAATGATAACTTAAAATAGTCTACCCAGCAATATGAATCGCGATCACGACACATCATTCGCGATCGCGAAGGCCAAAGTCACCCCCAGAAGCTACTCCACTTCGCGAACGCATAAGCTTTCATGTGAATGCGATGCCTAATCTACCAAAGCTCATGCAAATGTGAGCTCCCCTTTGCGAACGTGGAGGCTAACTTCCCCAGCAGGATCATGCCTCTTCGTGGACGCGGGACCTTCCACCCAAATACGAAGACAAAACTCCCGCCTGACTCCACTCAATCGCGAATACAATCTCCCCTATGCGATCATGAGACCTCCTGCCCAGGCTACTACACAAACACGAGACCCTATTCGCGATTGCAAAAATAAATCACTCCTGCCAGCTCCCCTTCTACATGATTACGAGACTAGCTCCGCGATCGCGAAGCCCAACTCCACACCAAAAAACCAGCAACTCCAATCCAAGAGGAAATGGTCTAAAATCACACCGAAATACACCCGAGCCTTTTGGGGCCCCGTTAAATTACACTAACAAGTACATATACCTGATTCAAACTTATCAAAGGGCTCAAAACACCATGAATAACATCAAAACTAAGAATCAACGCCCAAAATCCATCTCTTGACTTCCAAACATTCCAACTTTGCTGAACTCATCCAAATCATACTTAGACATATCCGAATTTCAACCAAACATCCCACATAAGTTCCAATTCACCAAATGAACCTAACCAAAGTCCTGGAACAAAAATCGGATACCGGTAATATCAAACTCAACTTCCGGTCAAACCTATCAACTCTCCAAACCTTTAAATTGTCAACTTTCGACAAATAGAGCCAAAACTTTCTAGGAACCTCCATATCCAAATCCGAACGTACGTCCAAGTCCAAAATTACCATACAAGCCTATTGGAACCATCAAATCACCAATCCAAGGCTATTTACTCAAAGTCAAACCTTGATCAACTCTTACAACTTAAGCTTTCAAAATAAGACTAAATGTTGAACCTTAAACCTCCCGAAATCAACTGAACCATCCCCATAAGTCACAAAATAACAAGAAAACATATAGGAAGCATCAAATAGGGGAAATGGATCTCAAATACATCAAACGACTGACCGAGTTGTTACACCTGGTAGTTCAACAAATATCATTCAGTTACGGGTGGTCGAAGAGATGCAAGTGATGACTCAGATAATCCCAAAGGCTCGATCTCTATTCGGTTTTATTAATTCTAGTGTGGTTACACGGGGAGAAGTTACACTACCCACCTTTGCAAAAAAGGTGGTGAGAGATACCGTGTTTCATGTAGTAACAACAGACATGGTGTACAACATAATTTTGGAAAGACCATGGATACATGACATGGACGCAGTACCCTCCATATTACATCAAGTCCTCAAATTTCAATCAAAGTGGAGAATATGGCATATTAAAGGGGATCAACAAGCTGCAGGGGAGCTAAACTCTATGATTTATTGCCAATAGGTTACCTAAATCTAAAATGACAAATAGCAACTAAGGCAATCAACTACAGAAGTGGGGACTTCTTTGAAAGTCATTGAACCGGCTACAAAGGCAAAAGTAGATACGAGTGAAGAAGAAGAAGAGATACCAGACACAATCGTAAAACCAGAAGAAGATGATACAATTAAAACAACATCAGAAGAATTGAATGTTTTTACTTTATTCTTTTTTAGAAAAGAAAGTCTACATTGGATTAGGGCTCAGCCCAGAATAAAAAAAGTAAATTAATTGAAGTTTACAGGCTAACTCTAATTTTTTTGCTTGGTCGTATATAGATATGATAGGTATTCCACCTGAAGTAATGAGACACAAGATTAATGTGAACCTATCATACACTCCTGTTAAGCAAAAGAAACGGAAATAAGGATCTTTCCGAAATCGAGTTATAGAGGAGGAAGTAAGCAAGTTTTGAAGATCAGATAAATTCGAGAAGTAAAATATCTTGATTGGTTAGCTAATTTTGTGGTGGTAATAAGCGGAGAGTATGCATATATTATATTAATTTAAATAAAGCATATCAAAAATATTCTTTTTCTGTACCTCGTACTGATTAATAATAGATTTTACTGCCGGACCTGAACTTTCAAAAGGTTTAGATACTTACTCTGGGTACAATCAAATTAAAATGGATCTGTAAGATCAAGAGAAAACTTCTTTCATTACAGACATGGGGACTTACTGCTATAAAGTTATGCCTTTTGGGCTAAAAAATATTGGGCCTACATATCAATATTTTGTGACTAGGATGTTCAAAGAATACTTGGGAAAAATAATGAAAGTTTACATAGATGATAAGCTGGTAAAGTCAGCTCGATCAGGAGATCATCTCGAATATTTGATAGAAACTTTTTCCATTCTCCGAAGGTATAACATGAAGTTGAATCCAGAAAAATGTGCATTTGGTGTTGCTTCAGGTAAGTTTTTCGATTTTCTTATTTCTAACAGAGGTATTGAAGTTAATCCTTCCCAAATCAAAATGATCAAAGAAATCCCCGACATGCTTAAGAAAATGAAAGAAGTAAAAAGGCTAACCGGAAGAATAGCAGCTCTAGGAAGGTTCATATCGAGAACTTCAGAAAGATGTTTCAAATTTTTCTCGTTGGTGAAAAAATAAAGGAATTTGGAGTGGATGTCAAAATGTCAGTAAGAATTAAAGGGCTTATCAAATCCGCCATTGCTTTCAATGCCACGAGAAGGAGAACAATTGCTTGTATATCTCGCAGTATCTGAAGTCTCTGTAAATGCAGCTTTAGTTCGAGTAGATAAAGGTATGCAATCATCAATATATTACGTTATTGCTAGGTGCTAAAACAATGTATTCTCACTTGGAAAATTATCTTTAGAATTTATAATGGCAACAAGAAGTTAAGACCATATTTTCAATGTCATCTGATTTCTGTTGTTACAATTTTTCTATTACGAAATATTTTGCATAAACAAAAACTTTCAGGCAGGCTTGCTAAATGGACAGTCGAACTTAGTGAGTACGATATTGTTAATCAACCTTGCACCACTATAAAATCGCAAGCTTTATCATACTTTGTTGCTGATTTTATCTTAGGAATACTTCTCGAAGCCGAAAAAGAAGGACATGTAGCTTCTGGGATGAATCTTGGAACTTGGACCTTATACACGGATCTTCTAACGTGAAAGGTCTAGTTTAGGAATAGTTTTAATTACATGTTCAGGGGAGGTAGTTAGACAATCAATAAAATATTATCATATCACTAAAATGAAGACGAGTATGAGGCTATGATTGCAGGTCTAGAGCTTGCTAGAGGGCTCGATATAGAGCAAATCAAAATGAAAAATAATTCCATAATGATCCGAGAGGTCGTTTTGAGCTCTAGAATCCCATTTCCCTATTTGAGAGATCTGGTGGGTTGGTATAGTAATTTATTACTTGTGGGAATGCATAGCTTTATTATCGAGAGGTTCAGGAGAGATTTAGAATACTTAGTCTTAAGTTGAAGCTTAAGGTTGGAAGAGTTGACCAAAGTCAACTTTATGGATAAATAACATCGGATTGGTATTTTGAAGGTTTCAGTAGGTTCATATGATGATTTTGGACTTGTACGTATATTTGGTTTGAGTCCCGAGTGGCCTAGGGATAATTCGGTGCTTCTAGTCAAAATTTAAAATTCTAAACTTAAGAGAATTTGAGATTCTTGAGTTGATATCATTTTGGCCTGCGCCGAGTTCTTCTCCCCGAAGCTGAGCCTCAGCAGAAGCCAACTATGTCCGGGCAGTCTCTTTCTCCGAGGCTACGCGATCCATATTTTTCTTCCATTCTTCGGTCTCGTCTTTGACAGCATCCACCTCCCCTCGTAGTTGCTTGATCACATCAAGTTTTTTCTGAACCTACGGGAAAAGATCATTAGCTACTAAGTCCGACTCATCATCACTAACTTCGGAAACTATTCTTACCTGCTCGACCAGGTCAGAATGTTTCCTACGAGCCGCCTCCAGCTCAGCTTGGGATTTTTCATCAAGGAGCTTATAGGCATCCCTCTTTTCAGCAAACTTCTAAGTCTCGTCCTCAAGATGCTTGAACTCCTCCCGGATTCGGAGAAAGGCCTCGTGATGAAGCACCGAGGCCTGAAAACTCAAAGAAAGATGTTAGGATTATTCACTATTAAATCTAATTATATAATAAAAGGACATTCGAAGTTACCCCGATTCGGCGCCTGTTGAGCTTCGTTGAACAGGCAAGGTGCTTCCACCTCGTTCAATTTTGCTTGATCCTCTTCGGTCACCAAATATCAAAGGTAACTAGCGACCCCCACCGGGGTAGAGAGAAATCGGGCATCGTCCGAAATGGACATGAAGATTGAACGTCTCCGAGTAGGATCGACACTCGGAGCGGGGAACTGGTTCATTAATTTTAGGCTTGACGAAGATCCGCTAGCTCCCGGGGAAGGTATCTTCCTTGGTACCGGTAAATCACCTAAACCGATAACATCCTCAGAAGAAGCGGAATCTAAGCCGTCGAAGAAATTATTGAAAGAATCGGCTGTTCCTTGGGCCCCTTCACCGAGATGACCTTTCAACGCCTGGGCCTCATTTATCATGGAATTTGTAAACAAAGTCGACCCTAAAAGGCCAATCACCCAAGCGCCTCCTTGGGGACATTATCTTCTAATTGAGATACACTGGTCACGATTTCTTTTTCGACCTCGCTGGATTGAGGCAAATCGGTCTTGACCCTCCCGGAGACTTCGGCCACTGTTTCTTCTACAACCTCCATGGCTTGAGGGATTTCGAAGCCGCTTCTCATGCGGGCCACTAACTTAGAATTTGCTTCTTCCTCGGACTCATCCCCCAACCGATTGAGTGAGTCTGATGAAAGTTCTCGGGCACTGATTTTCTTAGGTTTCTACGCAGGTCGATTCCTCGGCTTTTCCTTTCATGGGCAGAGGGATTCATAGCTTTTCTTTTCCTCTTCTCTTAGCTCTGTTTTGAAGCAGGAGGATCTGCGTGTATATCATTGTCAGCTGATGGAGGCCTCATCTCGACGTCCTTTCCTAAACCTACAAAATGAAAATATAACGGATCAAGGAGTGATGATGAAAAAATGAGATCAGATGTATTATTAAGGAAAACCCCTTACCTTGATTACGGGCCTCCCACCGGCCCTTCGAGAGCTCACACCACAAGCATTCAGAATAAGGTCTCTGTGTTGCAATACCCTCAACCCAATCTTTAAGTTCAGGAATAGGGTTCGGCATCTGGGCAACAACAACATCACATATCATCGATGAGAAACCAAACGGAATGCAAAGCAATAAAAGGAATATCGAAGGTAAAGCTAAATTTACGTTTCATGTTCCATTTCTCAGGGAACGGCATCTCTGCAGCAGGGATTAAGTCCGAGGTTCTCACTCGAACAAATCTACCTAACCATCTCCGGTCTTGATCCTCGTCGATACTCGAGAACAAGGTCTTGGTGGCTTGGCATGCAAGCTTAATTAACCCTCCTCGGTAAAGTCGAGGGTTGTATAGGCACATGAGATGGTCGATGGAGAATGGACATCCCTCGACCTTGCTCACAAAGAATCGAAGCAAAATAACGATCCACCAAAATGAAGGATCTATCTGCCCGAGCATCACATCATACCTTTTGTGAAAGGCTATGATAACCGGGTCTAGAAGACCCAATGTGAAAGGGTAAGTGTAAACACTTAAGAAACCCTCCACGTAAGTGGTAATTGATTCTTCAGGGGTAGGAACCGCTACGTGTTTGCCTACCCAGTTGCAATCCTCTTTAACTTTATCGAGGATGTTGTCCAAAATCGTACACATGTACCTCGAGACCGATTCATATTGACCCCGGTATCATGGGCGTATTCCCAACCTTGAAGTCAGCCATAGTAGGTCACCCAGTGGGAATATATGATCTCAGAGGAGGTTCCTCAGTAGCAGCATTAGAAGTGTTTTCAGAAGGTCTTGAAGAAGAAGGTGTTTCTTTTTGGGGAACAAACTTTGAAGTTTTTGCCATTTTTATGAAGGAAAGAGATTGTTGATAAAGGGAAGCTTTGAGAAAGTAATAAGATGAAGAATATGAAAGTTCTTAGAACACGAGAAGGATTTGAGCGTAAAAGTTCTAAGAAACGAATTAATGGGTATTTATAGGTTCCTTAAGCGGTGGTTCATCTCCCGAGGTAGCCGAT
This sequence comes from Nicotiana otophora, assembly GCA_000715115.1. Lineage (NCBI taxonomy): Eukaryota > Viridiplantae > Streptophyta > Magnoliopsida > Solanales > Solanaceae > Nicotiana > Nicotiana otophora. The sequence continues at coordinate 47,755 of AWOL01S0002312.1, forward strand.
CGTCAACTGGCATACATTTAATACCTCAAAGACCGGACTGACGGGACGTTTCCACTATTCTTATCACCTACATCATATACCCGTCGTCATGATTTATCGAAGTAAGGACCGGTTCATATCGTTTTTAATCGCTTACTCTCCAAAAAATAAGGGGACTATATGTATACTGGTAGAACCGAGCTCAATGCTCGATCGAGGCATCTGGAACAATGGGTCAAGGTTCGACACCCATATAAGAGATCAAAGGTACCGATATAACTGACCTCAATATCGAGGGTCGAAGTTCGAACAAGACGATAGATTTGCCCTCGAGATTATCGGGGGCACGACCGACCTCACTTCTAACGGCCTCGAAGAAAAGCTTTACCCATTCACACGACAAGTATCCGTGATTCTCGCCATTGACCAATCATTATGATGGAAATTACGGAATTAAGTCAAAAGGGGAGCCAACGGTCTACATAATTTCTTATAAAATAATGTCTTAAAGGTTTCATCTCCCTGTATATATAGAAGGAATGGAGTAATTCATAGGACATGGTAACATACTTAAAAGAACAACATACTATCTTTTTTCAGCTTTGTTCATATTATTTTGGCTACATTAATATTCTGGCATTATCTCTCCTAAATTGAAAGGAGGCTAATCCTACGAGGCTTAAGTTATTCAATCTGCATTGTTTGTATTCATTTTTCTATTTATTCTTCCATATTAAATCTAATATCTCATTTTGTATCAGATTATATCACGTATCCTTAAAATTACGTATAAATTCGATTATTATCCGATTTTTTGGGTAAACACATATCAAGTTGAAATCACTTTTGATGACTAAGATAAAATTTGCTTTTGCACGTGATGGAAACTAGATAACCTCAAGAAAATTTTAAGTACTTTTTCAAGTTATCAAAACCTTCTCAGCTTTCAAAAAATACCTTGCTGATTCTTTAGAACCTTTTGGATTCGTGAAATTCGGATCAACTGAGAAATAAATTTTAAGCTCTTTGTTTACCCTCAAAATTGGATAATAATTAAACTTATAATGTGGACATAAGGACACGTGATTTCACTTAATACCGATTGATAAATATGAATATTAAGGATAGAATTATACAATAAAGTAAATCAAACCAGTATTTTGAGTATCACTCAACCCTTGAGTTAAAGTATCCTCGAACTGATTGATGCAAGGATAATAAAACCACAATTAGCTGAAGAACGAGAGTATGAGTGAGGAAGAAAATTGTATTGCCTTTTTATCAATCATGCCTACAAATGGTTAGAACTCTCCTTTATATAGTAGAGGAATTCTATATATGGTACAATTCTAATTACAGAAGGAAATTTCATGATTAACTAAACAACCGTTCTTGATTCGATCCGTTTCGAGATTTCCACCATGATCTTCGACCGGTCGCAGATATCTCATTTTTTCGTTATTGCGCAATCTTCGGTATTGCTCAATACTTATCTCGTTCGGTCTCGATTGCTGTCAGCCTCAATCTTGCCAGGTGCCTTGAATCCCGATCTTGGTACATTATGTTCGTGCCTCGATCCGATCTACTTCTGAGTCTTCCTTCGATGCAAACTCCCGGTCTCGGTCAAACAGTGAAATCGGGTGGGCCCAGTTTTAACCGTATACAGATAGTCCCCTCATTTTTTTAGAGTGTAAAGACAAGAAACGAATTGAGCCTTCGATTTTCTACCTTGACCTGTCATGATGCCATCCTTATGACGTAACCAACGGAAGTGACTGAAATGTCTCATCTGTACAGTTTCCTAGGCATTAAATATACGTCAGTCGATGGTCGCACACTGCCAATATTGAACCGTCGTTGTGAAATTTATAAGTAGCCCCTCTCTCCACTATTTCGAACTTTTACTTTCAGATTCTCAATCTTCAAAACTTTTTATATCATCTAACCTCTTCATCTGCAAATCTACGATTTTCACTGCTACCATTCTCTCAAAACAATAAATTATCATCTGCATCTATTTTTAACTTCAAATCCATACAAAAATGGCAAAACATCAAAGACTGTTCCTCAAAAGGAAAACGTTTCTTCATCGTGGCCGGCCGGCGACAAAATGCCGGTGGAGCCATGACCTGAAGAGTGTATTCCCGGGGGTGTGTGTTATTACTTCTGACTTCAAAACCGATAAAGCCTCATCGATTCATGGTCGATGCGAGCCAGTGTCAAGGTACATATGCTCGATAACTGAAGGGTACCTTAAGCAGGCAAGGAAAGACTGCAACTGGAAAGGTAAAGAAGTGGTGATACCGACCCCGGAAGAAGACATTACCACTCATGTGGAAGGGTTTTTAAGTGTTTACACCTACCCTTTCACGTTGGGCCCCCTAGACCCCGTCTTTATCGATTTTTGTCATTAGTAGATAACCCTAGGCCAAATCCACCCTTCTTTTTGGCGAGTGAGGAATTTCGACCTAGTCCCGGCCGAGAAGATGCCATTTCCTGAAAAATGGAATATGAAGCGTAAGTATAGTTCCACTATTAATTCTTATTTATTGTTTTAGCCCTTTGCTTCTTCTCATCGATATAATTTTTTGTGATGTAGCGGTTGCTTGAATGCCCGGTGCAATTCCTAACCTCAAGAGCTGGGTTCGAGATTTGGCCTCGACCTCTTCGTACGCTGAGCGCTCATGGCGCGATTTATCAAAGGGCCGATGGGAGGCCAAAACTCATGGTAAGCCCATTTCCTATGTCCTTGATGATTCGATCAAAATGTCTTTCTTATACTTAACCAATTTTCCTACGTACAGGCCTCGACAAAGATGCAGTCATGAGGCCCCCATCTGGCGAGGAAGAGACCTCGGCCCCGGTTCTGAAACCGGCAAAAGACAACAATAGAAAAAGGGCCTCGGCGTCCGAGGATCCATAACTTAAGACAAAGACGACTCGTAAGCCAAGGAAGAACACCATCCCTCTGACTGAAGTATATGTTCGACGTTTGAGGGATGAAGACAAAGAAGAAAATAATGATGACGACTTTATACTGGTGGCCCGAGTAAAGAAAACCATCGATGCACCAAAGACAACTGGATCGATGGTGGTTGATGAGGCTCTGCCTCGAACTGAGGGGATATCGGAGAAGGACTCGGGCAAAGTCCCCGAGTCGTTAGAGATCGAGGATGTCTCCTACTGAAATGAACAAACAGTGAGTATATCTGAAGGGACCGGCCCTGAAGCTCTTCGAACTGAGGAGAACGCCCCAAGTGACTCCCTTGGGGCAATAGTAATCGGAGACTCGCCCACTCTCCCTACTTTTTTCGAAGGGGCGATTCGGGAAGCCCGAGCTTTGGGGACCCTCGAGGTAGACGGAGCTTATAAGGAAGAGGACTCCTTCCGTGATTTGTTTACAAGTATCGAGGATGTTGCCGGCCCGAGTGACACATCGGGTCTTTTGTTCGAGGCTCAACAAGCCCTGAATCGGGTAAGTCTCGATTCCCTTTGTTGATGTCATATTCTTCCATATTATGCCTAACTTTTTATCTTTTCATATAGGCTTTATCTCTACATCAGGAGTCATTTTCCAAGTCTCCGGCGGAGCTAAGCCGATGTGAGCTGACTTCTGAGGGCTTTCGGAGGAGAGAAATGCCCTCAAACTTCTTAGTGGGCCGAAAGAGGAAGAGATCAGAGATCTTCGAGCTGAGTTAGCCAAGGCTCACCAAGATCAGACAGATCTGATCGAGCAGGTAATGAAAATCTGAAAAGCTCATGGGCTCGATTCGGGAACGATGGCTAATATTTCAATCTCACAGCTGCAGCAGAAAATTGAGAGGATCGAGCAGTTCTGTGAGGAGGTCGACACAATAAAGGCGGAGTCCTTGGGGTGGAAGGAAGGTATGGACCGCTTTATTGTAGAACAAGAGACTGCTTGAGCCCAATTATCAACTTCAAGGCATGAAAGAGAGGACCTCGACTCAAGCAAGGAAAATAGAGGAGCTTGAGGCTCGGTTGGCTTCTGAACTTGCCAAGGCCAAATCTGAAGATGAAAAAGCAAAGGCCGAGGTGGATGCGATCATGGCCGTCTATCGGGCTGATGCTGAAGCCGCTCAAGTCCAGGCGAGAGAGGCATCCGAGTCTGCTCAAACTCGATCATATTGGATTGCTGAACTCACCAAATGCCAATATCGGAGGGAACCCCTCGAGGAAATTCACGCTCGGGGTTTTGATCTTACCAATGAGATAGCAAAGGCTAGAGAGCATAAAGTCGAAGTCGAAGCGCTGGCCACTTCCGATGACGATAATGATGATGGCAGCAAGAGCGGGTCCAAGAATGGGGAGTACCTTGATGTAGAAGAAGTTGCCCCTGGAGGAGATCAAGAACCTTAGGATTTTTCACTTTTGATCTTTTTGTATAGGATCCCGATCGGACCTTGTAAATATTCATATATATAATGATCTCTTTCCTTTCCGACTTGTCTTTATTTCTTTTATGCCTTGTGAAAGTTTTGTTCATGAGTTCGAGGCTTAGGCATTTTGATCGAAACCGGACTAGTGTAGTTTTTGTAATTGAGTGAGTACTTGCTCGAACTCGGAATAGGGTGACCCTTAAGTTTTAATTGAGTGAGGATGATTTCTTCGAACTCAAAAATAAACTGGCCTTTTAGGCTCTTAAATTAGGCTGATATGGCCATAACAAAAAGAACGGCTTTCTCCCCCTTTTAGGCTTGATAAATTTATCGTTTAATCATATAAATTCTGTTGTTCCTTAACACAAAATAAAGGATTTGCTCGAGAGTTCGAACGGTTCTGTACCCATTAGGATTTTCAAGGGTCGATATTATCGAGACCCTTTATTTCGCAGTGCGTTAGCATAAAATAAAGAATTTGTTTGAGAGCTCGAACATCTTTGTATCCATTAGGGTTTTCAACGGTCGATATTATCGAGACCCTTAGAAATTTAGCCGAGGGTAGCCTCTTTAACCGGTTTATGAAAATATTCGAAGGCCTATTTAATAACAAAAATCGGACGTCCCCGAACCGTGTTGATTTGGCCGTGGCCTTTAACTTCGGATTCGCTTTTTGGGCTTGTCCCTGAGTGGGGTGGCGGTGGCCTATAAAATAGAGGATTGCCTTTTTAAGGTCTTACGATCTCGAGGTTTAGTAATTCGATCGTGTCGGTTTTTTGGACGGCAGTCCACGAGTATCGGATAAATTGTTTGAACTTCAGTTGTGATCGGCCCTTAACCCAGTTTCTACCATAGATCATAAGTAAGAGATTGCAAAGTATAAATTTTAAAACATGGGGTATCTGGTAAGGAAAAATACTTCTTCCAATAAATTATACATGCATACATGTTTTGCCATTAGGGCTCAAGTAATCTACACGGACACAGTTCATTTGACCATTTGGTCCTGTACAAAATTTACCTATCGAGACCCTGTCGACACGAATTATTTGTTTTGTAACTATCCGAGGGTGATGTCCCCCAGTATTCGAGGTTGATTGTAAAGGAGCCTCGGATACTGTTGAATTGCTCTAAGTTAGCACGAACAATGGTTGCCTCGTTAAAAACCTCGCCGGAAAAACCCATTTGGGATAAAAACCGGTCTAAGGGAAAAAGAGTGCAACGCGTGCTTTTAGACCTAAGGACTGCATTTGAAGGATCCTTTGATGTCTTTGATTAATCACCTACAAACGGTTAGTATAAAATATAAATGAAAATGGAGAAGGTTGTACCTTAGTAGTAATATCGTTTGCGGAGTGACACGTTCATATTATTTGATAATTGTTCGCCGTTCATCATGCCGAGTTTGTTAGATCCTTTTCCGACGATATCAAAGATTTGATACGGTCCTTCCCAATTTGGGTCAAGTTTTCCTTCATTTGGGTCTCGAGTATTGAGGGTGATTTTTCTCAATACTAAGTCCCCTATTCTAAAATGTTGAAAATTGGCTCTTCAGTTGTAGTACCTTTCGATTCGTTGCTTCTGTGCGCCATTCGAACGAGGGCGCTTTCCCGTTTTTCATCTAGCAAATCAAGACTTGTATTCATAGCCTCGTGATTCGACTCTTTCGTTGAATATCGAAACCTGATGCTAGGTTCCCCGACTTCGACCGGTATTAGAACTTCGGCGCCATCTACTAAAGAGAATGGTGTTGACTCCGTACTGGATTTTGACGTTGTTCGATACGCCCAAAGGACCTCGAGCAACATTACTCTCCATTTTCCCTTTGCGTCGTTCAACCTTTTCTTTAGATTTTGAATGATGGTATTGTGCGCAGACTCTGCCTGTTCGTTCCCGCCGGGGTGATATGGCATTGACAAGATCCTTTTGATTTTGTGGTCTTCAAGAAACTTTGTTACTTTGCTGTCGATGAATTGCTTTCCATTGTCGCATACGATCTTTGCAGGCATTCCGAATCGACATATAATATGGTCCCAGATGAAGTCGATAACTTCTTTTTCCCTGACGTTTTCAAAGGCATGTGCTTCAACCCATTTAGAGAAATAGTCATTCATAAATAAAATGAATTTAGCTTTACCTGGGGCCGATGGTAGAGGGACAATGATATCCATTCCCCATTTCATGAACGACCAAGGTGATAGGACTCAATGGAGTTGCTCCCCGGGTTGGTGGATCATCGGCGCATATCTTTGACATTTGTCGCACTTTCGAACGAATTCCTTTGTATCTTTTACCATATTGTCCCAATAGTATCCTGCTCTGATGACTTTGTGAACAAATGATTTGGCACCAGAATGATTTCTGCATATTCCCTCGTGAATTTCCCTTAAGATGTAGTCGGTGTCTCCGGGACCCAAACATATTGTCAATGGTCCATCGAACATCCTTCTATATAGTGTTCCATCTTCAGTCAATGTAAATCGTGCGGATTTCGTACGTAGAGTCCTTGATTCCTTAGGATCTGACGGAAGCTTTCCATTCTTTAGGTACTCGATATATTTAATCCTCTAATCCCAGGTCAGACTTGTGGAGTTTATTTCGGCGTGGACTTTTTCGATCACTAACCTCGAAAGTTGCACGATAGACCCAGAGATAATTTCGTCATCTTCAACCGATGAGCCCAAATTTACGAAGGCATCGGCTTCGCTGTTTTACTCTCGAGGTACATGCCATAGGGTCCATTCTTGAAACCGATGTAATGTCAACTATAATTTATCCAGGTATCTCTGCATTCTATCATCCCGAACCTCGAAGGTTCCGTTGACTTGGTTTACCACAAGTAAGGAGTCACATTTGGCTTCGATGACCTCTGCTCCCAAACTCTTAGCTAGCTCGAGACCTGTAATCATGGCCTCATACTCGGCCTCATTGTTAGTTAACTTGGAAGTTTTGATAGACTGTCTAATTGTATTACCCGTGGGCGGCTTCAAAATGATACCTAGCCCGGAACCCTTCACGTTTGAAGCGCCGTCTGTGACTAGGGTCCACACCCATGATGTTGTACCCGATTTTAATAATAGTTCTTTTTTGACATCAGATACGAGGGCTAGCGTAAAGTCGACCACGAAGTCTGCTAAGATTTGATACTTGATGGTCGTTCGGGGTTGACACTCGATATCGTACCCGCTGATTTCGATGGCCCATTTGGCCAATCGGCCCGAGAGTTCGGGCTTATGCAAAATATTGCGAAGAGGATAAGTGGTCACTACACAAATTGGGTGACATTGAAAATATGTTTTTAATTTCCTATAGTCGCTTATTAAGGCAAGCGCCAACTTTTCTAAGTGTGGGTACAACGTCTCGGCCTCGCCTAGAGTTCGACTAACATAGTAAACAGGAAATTGCGTACCTTACTCTTCTCGAACTAGGACTCCACTTACCGCGATTTTCGAGACTGCTAAGTACAAGTAGAGTTGCTCGTCTGCTTTTGGAGTATGAAGCAGTGGCGGTCTCGAGAGGTACCACTTTAGTTCTTCTAATGCTTGTTGGAATTCCGGGGTCCATGAGAAATTGTTCTTCTTTTTGAGCAGCGAGAAGAACTTGTGACTTCTATCTGAAGACTTTGAGATGAATCGGCCTAAGGTGGCTATGCGCCCTGTTAATCTTTGTATGACCTTAACATTATCCACGACTGTAATGTCTTCGATCGTCTTGATCTTATCGGGGTTGATTTTGATACCCCGATTTGATACCATAAAGCCGAGGAACTTGCCCAAGCTGACCCCGAATGCACACTTCTTTGGGTTGAGCTTCATGTTGTATTTTCTTAGTATATCGAAGGTCTCCTGCAAATGTGTCAAATGGTCCTCTGCTCATAGGGATTTAAATAGCATATCGTCAATATAAACTTTCATTGACTTACCTATTTCTTCTTCGAACATTCGTTTACTAAGCATTGATAAGTGGCCCCGGCATTTTTTAGTCCAAACGACATTACATTATAACAATAGGTGTCGTACTTAGTGATGAACGAAGTCTTTTCCTGATCCTCCGGGTTCATTTGTATTTGATTGTACCAAGAGTAGGCATCGAGAAAACTAAGGATCTCATGGCCTGCCGTGGCATCGATCATGCGATCGATATTCGGCAGAGGAAAAGAGTCTTTAGAACATGCTTTGTTCAAATATTTATAATCTACGCACATCCTAAGTTTATTTCCCTTTTTAGGGACTACGACTATGTTTGCTAACCATTTGGGATATTTTACCTCCCGAATGGATCCTATCTTGAGAAGTTTGGTTACCTGGTCCTTGATGAATGCGTGTTTTACCTCGGACTGGGGTCTTCTATTTTGTTTTACAGGGCGGAACCTCGGGTCCAAGCTCAGTCGATGTGTTTTCGGCGGGATCCCTGTCATATCTAAATGGGACCAAGCAAAACAATCCATATTATTGATAAGAAATTTAAAGATTTTTTCCCTGAACTCGGGGGTTAACCCCGTTCCCAGGTATACCTTTCGATCGGGTAGATGCCCGATCAGTATGACCTACTCCAGCTCCTCGACCGTCAATTTGGTGGCATCGGAATCCTCAGGGATTATGAAGGATCGAGGGATCCAATAGTCATTGTCCTCATTTGTTCTCTACTCCTCCGATTGAGTCGAGGCTGGTAGTTGTGGTTGCTATTTAGCTTCCTGTTTTCCTTTGGATTCCGATCTTTTTGTTGACGAAAGTGCCGATACCGGTATCACTTCGTCAACCGCAAACATCTCTTTGGCAGCGTGTTGTTCCCCGTATACCGTTTTTACTCTATACGATGTTGGGAACTTCAGCATTTGGTGAAGTGTTGAAGGAACTGCCCTCATATTGTGAAGCCAGGGTATTCTGAATAGGGCATTGTATCTCATGTCGCCTTCGATCACGTGGAACTTGGTTTCTTGAATAGTCCTAGCTATATTTACTAGTAAAATGATTTCTCTTTTGGTCATTTCGCTTGCCATCTTGAAACCATTGAAAACTTGAGCTGCGGGCACAATCTGGTCTTGTAAGTCGAGCTGCTCCACAACCCTCGATCGAATAATATTGGCCGAGCTTCCTAGATCAACTAAAACACGTTTAACCTGAATTTTATTCACAAGGATAGAGATTACCAATGCATCATTGTGGGGTTGTGAGATTCTTTCTGCTTCCTCATTGCTGAAAGATAAAGTGCCTTCTGGTGTATAGTCTCTAGTTCATTTTTCCCCGGTGATCGTTACCTTAGTGCGATGGAAAGCAGGCCCTTGTGGAATATCGATCCCTCCTACGATCATGTGAATCACGTGATGTGGTTCTTCCTGCTCGTTTTTTCTGTCTGCATCCCTGTCTCTAAAATGAGTTTTAGCTCGGTCGCTCAAGAACTCTCGAAGGTGACCCTCGTTGAATAGACGTGCCACCTCCTCCCTTAGTTGTCTGCAGTCTTCGGTTCTGTGACCATGTGTATTATGGTGTTTACATATTTGATTGGGGTTCCTTTAGGATGGATCGGTCTGTAGGGTCCTGAGCCATCTAGTATCTTTGATTCTCCTAATAGCCGACACAATACCTGACGCGACGACGCTAAAGTTATATTCTGATAATCGTGGTGCCTCTGTAGGATCGGCATGTTTATCGAAACCATTTTTGTTGATGAGCCCTCGAGAGCTCTGTCCTCGATCGTTCCTTCAATTATTTCGGATGGGATTGCGTCCCGGGCTGCTGCTTCTACGATCTGCATTGTATGACTGATATCGGTCTCTGTTCGACTGAGGTTCTCTGTCGATATCTCTCTGAGTTGTTCCAATGGGCCTGATCGGATAGACAGAACTGGAAAGAGTCCCTAATTGATCATCCTCGACCCTAATTTTCGACTGGTATCGATTATGTACATCGGCCCAGGTTACCACCGGGTATTCAATTAAATTCTACTTTAGTTGTCGTGAAGCCACCGAACTTTGATCGTTCAAACCTTGAGTAAAAGCTTGAACAACCCAATCGTCTGTGACTGGTGGTAGTTCCATACGTTCATCTGAAGCCGAGATACGAACTCCCTTAACATTTCGTAATCTTTCTATTTTACCTTGAAGAGGTCCAACTTCCTAGTCGCAACCTTTATTGCTCCGGCGTGTGCCTTTACAAAAGAGTCTGGAAGCATGGTGAAGGAATCGATGGAATTAGGTGGCAGATTGTGATACAATATCATTGCCCCCTTTGATAGAGTTTCTCCAAACTTCTTTAGTAGAACCGATTCGATCTCATCATCTTCTAAATCATTTCCTTTTATCGCACATGTATAGGAGGTGACTTGCTCATTTGGATCGGTGGTCACATTGTACTTGGGGATTTCCGGCATGTGGAATTTCTTCGGAATGGGCTTTGGAGCCGCACTCAGGAGGAATGGCTTCTGCACGAACTTCTTCGAGTCCATACCTTTCAAAATTGGCAGTGCCCCCGGTATTTGATCAACCCGGGAGTTATATGTCTCTACTTTCTTGTCATTTGCCTCAAATTTCTTTTCTCCCGTTCCAATTTGTTTAGTGAGCTCCTCGAATATTTTCATAATGACGGGGTCAATCCCCGATTCATTGGCATTTGACCTTTCTAGCACTGGCTCGGTCCTGTGAACGACTTCAGGTTCTACCCCACTCGGCGCTCGATGTTGATTTTGTAATTTTGCTATAGCGGCTTGTTGAGCATGTAACATTTCAAATATCAATTGGAGGCTAACTCCACCATCTCCTCCGCCATGCGCACTTCGATCACCAGATCGACCTTCCCTGCGTACACTACCTTTGGTATCAGCGCCCAAATTTATATTTAGGGCGATATGTGAACTGTCGTCGATGGGGTTTGCAATTGGTACTCCCTCAAGATTAGCCTGAGGCACCTCGATTTCTAGGGCGACTATATTGTCATTTTCCCCGTGAAATCCGAAACCGTTGTTATTGTGTGTGGGTGTTGTTTGTGAGTTTGACATGCTTTTTCCTGAAAACAAAAATACTTACAAGAATAAGCATAACGTAGTGTGTGTTATCAGAATTAGTGTTAAGCAATCACTGTTATCCTTAGCCCCATAGTGGGCGCCAAACTGTTTACTCTCAAAATTGGATAATAATTAAACTTATAATGTGAATTTAAGGACACGTGATTTCACTTAATACCAATTGATAAATATGAAGATTAAGGATAGAATTATACAATAAAGTAAATCAAACCAGTATTTGAGTAGCACTCAAACCCTTGAGTTAAAGTATCCACGAACTGAATGATGCAAGGACAATAAAAACACAATAAGCTGAAGTCTCATGATTAACTATAGAAGGAAATCTCATGATTAACTAAACAACCATTCTTGATTTGATCCGTTCCGAGATTTCTGCCATGATCTTCGATCGGTCGTAGATATCTTATTTTTCCGTTATTACGCAATCTTCAGTATTGCTCAATACCTGTCTCGTTCTGTCTCGATTGCTGTCGGCCTCGATCTTGGCAGGTGCCTCGTATCCCGATCTCGGTACCTTGTCTCGGTGCCTTGATCGGATCTACTTTGGAGTCATCCTTCGATGCAAACTCCCGGTCTCGGTCAAACAGTAAAATCTGGAGGGCCCGGTTTTAACCGTATACACTTTTTAAAACTGTTACTTTAAGGTCTTACCAGGTTATCTAAGAATATTGATACCCAAAACACACTTTGCTTATCATACACAACAAGTAAGAAATAAGTTTAGCAGATTTGTTAGCCAAGACAAATAAAACATAATAAGAATGACGGGTCAAAACTAAATATTATGGCGAAGAAAGATGTTCGCCACTTCTTTCTTATCTATTCTCTTCTATCTTCTGTTCGGATGAACTGAAAGAGAACGAGAGATATGAACTAAGATGTAGATGCAGATTCTTGATCTAGCGGTGACATCGAGTGTAATGACCCGACCGGTCATTTTGAGCTCTAGCACGTCGTTCAGTGGTTTTAGGCCTTGAGTAGCTTTACTTCATGTATTATGACTTGTACGCGTAGTCGGAATTGAATTTCGGGAAGTTCGGAGTTGATTTGGAAAGAACATTCTATATTCGGAAGCTTTAAGTTGGAAGAGTTTACTAAGGTTTGACTTTTGAGTAAACGGCCTCGAAATTGAGATTTGAAGGTTCCAATAGGTTTGTATGATGGTTTCGGAATGAGGCGTATGTTCGAGCTGAGTATCGAGTGGTCCAGGAGCATTTCGGCGCTTATATTGGAAAGTTGGCATTTTAAAGGTTTTAGAATTTCCTAAGTTTGGTTTGAGATGGATTTGGTATTATCGATGTCCGTTTGGGGTTCCGAGCCTTGGAATAGGTTCGTATCGTAATTTTTGACTTGCACGCTAAGTTTGTCGTCATTCCGGAATGTTTAAGTATAATTCGGACGCGTCCGGCGAAGTTTGAATGTTTGAAAGTTTAAAGAAAGGTTTCGATCGTCGATTCATAGTTTTGATGTTGTGTGGTGTGATTTGAGGCTTCGACTAAGTCCGTATTATATTTTGGGTTGTTTTGGTATATTTGAATGGGGTCTCGGGGGCCTCGGGTTTGAATCATTATTGAAAACGGATTGAAACTTGGAATTGAGGACTTGTTGTTGCTGCTGAAGTCTGGTGTCATCGCATCTGCGGAAGGAGTGGCCGCAGGTGCGTAAGGGCCATCACAAGTGCTATTTTGGTGGAAGGGACCTAGGAGCGCAGGTGCGAGGAAAATTCTGCACCTGCGAAGTTACAGATGCGGAGAAGTGCTCGCATCAACGGAAGGAGCTGGGCAAGACTGAAGTCACAGAAGCGGAAGGGCTCCGCATGTGCGAGTGCGCATGAGCGAAGGTTGGACCGCAGAAGCGGTCGCGCAGGGGCGGACTTTGGTCCGCGGAAGCGGATTTGCCTGGGCTTAAGGAGAATCGCACCTGCGATGGATTTGTCCGCAGGTGCGGCTAGTGGTCCGCTTGTGCTAAAGTCGTTGGGCAATGGTGCTTTTAAATCGAGACTTAGCTCTCATTTCTCTCATTTTTCACTTGGGCGGCCAAATTTGGGAGCTATTTTGAGGGGGTTTTCATCACGCGATACAAGGTAAGTAATATCTCACTTGTTGAAAGCTAAATATATTGTTTATATGTGGATTTAAGGAGGAAAATTTATGAAAATTGTGAAATTTTGGTAGGAAACCTAGAATTTGGTATTTTTTAGATTTTGACCACAAAATTGGACATGGAATTGGGAATAAATCATATATATTTGAGTTCGTAATGCTATGGGTAAAGTTTATCCTCAAATATTTTCGGAATCCGGGCACGTGGGCCCGGGGGTGAATTTTAGGGATCTTCTAATTTGGGTTGGGTAATTTCTCTAATGGTTAAATTATGAACATGTGAGTGTGTATTGATTAATGTATATAACATTTGGCTAGTTTCGAATTGGTTGGTACCAAATTAAGACTTTAGAGCGAATTTGTAGACCGAAAATAAGCTTGGGAACGAAATAAATCTCTCGTCTAACCTTGCCGTGAAACTCTTGTTGCATTGACTCCATTTATGTCGTAGTAAAACTTCAGAGCAGTGATGTTCCCTCGGTCGCAGTGTACATATAAAGTGAACATTAAATTTGGAGAGTACATCTATTCTCGGTACTTGATTAGTCAAAGACTAACAACAACGGCCATTATACCATATTTTAATTTTATTACTTATTACTAGATGAATTACATACACAAATAAGTTAAAGCAAACTTTTGTTTTTTATGAAAGGCATTCTTTAAACCAAGTTAGTCCTAGCTTCAAATATTTAGATTAACAATCAGTAGTCATTTAAAATGATTACTCTCAGTTTTAGGCCCAAGGCTATAGATTTAACTCAAGAATCAATTGAAAAATCATTCTCGTTAAGAATTTTCTTGAGTTCTTGTTAAGCTACAAGCCTATTCTTAAGGCTGAAACTTAAACGTTTCTCAAGGTAGGCCATATCAAGTTGAAATCACTTTTGATGACTAAGATAAAATTTGCTTTTGCACGTGATGGAAACTAGCTAACCTCAAGAGAATTTTAAGGACTTATTCAAGATATCAAAACCTTCTCAGCTTTCAGAAAATACCTTGCTGATTTTTTAGAACCTTTTGTATTCGTGAAATTCGAATCAACTGAGAAATGGATTTTAAGCTCTTTAAAACTGTTACTTTAAGGTCTTACCAAGTTATCTAAGAACATTGATACCCAAAACACACTTAGCTTATCATACACAGCAAGTAAAAAAATAAGTTTAGCAGATTTGTTAGCCAAGACAAATAAAACATAATAACAATGACGGATCAAAACTAAATATCATTGTGAAGAAAGATATTCGCCGCTTCTTTCTCGTCTACTCTTTTATCTTCTGTTCGGATGAACTGAAAGAGAACGAGATATATGAACTAAGATGTTGATGCAGATTCTTGATCTAGCGGTGACATCGAGTCTTAACACGAGACTCCTTGCAGCTCCGGTCGTTTGTCATGCAAGACAAGGAAAGGAGAAAAGGAAAAAAGATTAGAGAAGAATATTTGCTTTTGAGAAGTATAAGAATATGAGAAGAAGCACCCTGTTTGTAAATCTATACCAAAAATAAACATTTTCACATGT
Source organism: Nicotiana otophora (assembly GCA_000715115.1). Lineage (NCBI taxonomy): Eukaryota > Viridiplantae > Streptophyta > Magnoliopsida > Solanales > Solanaceae > Nicotiana > Nicotiana otophora. Next base: position 62,775 of record AWOL01S0002312.1, read on the forward strand.
CATGACAACCAGTAGCCTTAAAAATCTAACTCTTATCAAGAGAAAAGATTTTAGAATATCCAATGTTAGAAAAATATAGGCATACATCTTCCTTATTTGAATAGCACCCTAAAGTAACAACTGCTAACTCAATGGACAGACAAGGAAATATTTTGACATCTTCTAAGATCATTTTACATTAATAGAGATGCCTACACTCGCGCAGCATTGTCATATGTATGAAATACCCCAAACTATCATGTTGTGTCTCTAAATCAAAAAAGAGAAAAATAAACACAGCTTCTAATACAAATATTAGTATGAATCGGCATTAAACCATATTTAAAATATCCAATTGCTCTTACATATTATCTAATTCTATTACTTTATCATTCACGCAAAGGTAGGAAAGAAAAATACTTCAACAGAAAAGCACCTTCTTTTGGTTAAATGGTTTAAACAGTGGTTAGGCAAAGATTTCGATCTAAGATGCAAACACAACATAGTTTGGCAAAACTTCATATACTTGTGGTATGCCATCTAGAAATACAGTGATATATATTTGATCAAAGACCAGCACACCCAGAACATAAGGCTATCATGTGAACACCTTACAACCTCATAACTTATGTCTACGACACAGTTTTACACAAGATGTTTTCTACTATAGTGATTATAGTTTTGTCAAGGACGTGATTTAAAGTACTTAAAAGTGAGACTTATGTTAAGCGAACATGGATTCTAGATGCTTAAAAAAACACGGCTTCTATATTAACACCTGGATGCTATTATTTGAAAACAGTGACAAGGTTTGGCCCATAAATTCTAACATAACAATCTGAAGATAATAGGATCTTAAAGCATGAATTTTTTTATATCATAACAGTACCAAAATATTACCAATATATTTAACACAGTCATAATGAAACCTACGACATGTCTTTCTAAGTAGACAGATCCTTATTTGCCGTGAAGAAAAGCATAACAAATTCAGATTTTCACATCTTAACTACAACTAAGAGAAGAAAATAAGAATAAGAAAATGGGCTGACCTCTTTCGAGGCAGCAAACTGGGGCGTCGAGTCGAGTCGTCAAGGATTCGTCTCCGAAATTAAACTCCCAAACTCAAACTCAACCGAATCAAACAGAGGAGAAAGCAAAATGAGTAAAGCACTAAAAACTCGAATTTTTCAGAGAGCTTTTCAGAGGATGAGTAGTATCTCCGGCTGTGAGAAGAGTGTTGAAGTCGGCTATTTATAGCCCAAATTGAAAACCTTTTCGGATTTGAAACTTAAATTTGTAACGACCCGACCGGTCGTTAACGCTCGGCAGTTTGAGGGCACGAGTAGCTCCGTATGATATATTATGACTTGTGTGAATCGTCGATTTTGGTTTCAGGTTATTCGGAATCGATTTGGAAGAATAAATTTCATTGTTGAAGCTTTAAGTTGGAAGAGTTGACCAAATTTGACTTTTGTGAATTTGACCCCGGAACGGAGTTTTGATGGTTCCGTTAGATCCGGATGGTGATTTTGGACTCGGGCGTATGCCCGGATTCTCATTTGGATATTTCTAGAAGGATTCGGCACTAATTGGTGAAAGTGGAAAATTTGATGGTTTGGAAAGTTCACAAGTTTGACCGGGAGTTGACTTTGATGGTATCGCACTCGGAATGTGGTTTCGGGAATTTGAATAGCTTCGTTATGTCATTTGGGACTTGTGTGCAAAATTTGAGTTTATTCCGAATTGATTTGATATGTTTCGGCATGTGTTGTGAAAGTTGAAAAGTTCAAAGTTCATTAAGTTCGATTTGAGGTGCGATTCGTCGTTTCGATGTTGTAATGCGTGATTTGAGGCCTCGATTAAGTATGTGTTATGATATGGTAATTGTTGGAATGTTCGAACGAGGTCCCGATGGGCTCGGGCGTGTTTCAGATGGTATTAGGATCATTTTCCTTCATTTTGGCACTGCTGGTATCTGTTGTTTGCTGGTGTTTCTCGCTTTTGCGAAGATTGGGACGCGATCGCGTAGTGTATCAGAGGAGCTAGCCTTTTTCCTTCATTGCGTTCGTGCCAGTGGCATCACGTTCGCGCACCTTTGTGAGGTCTGGCATCGCGTTCGCGCCCTTATTACTGTGTTCGCATAGGGCAGAGATGAGAAGCTGGGACTGGAGAGTATGCCTTCGCGTTCGCGAAGTATCTTACGTGATCGCGCAAGGTGGAGCTGTTGTGAATCGCGTTCGCGAGGTCTATTCTGCGAACGCGTAGAGTATTTTGGTGGCAGATTATTTTTGTTCATCGCGAACGCGATGGATTTTCCGCGCTCGCGTAAGAGGAATGCCTAGGCAAAATTATAAGTACTCTATTTCGGGGGTTCAGCCATTTTATCATAATTGGAGCTATGGAGCTCGGATTGAGGCGATTCTTGAAGCAATTTTCACCATGTGGATTGGGGTAACTGTTCTCTACTCATTTTCGATTTTATATCACGATTCTATCTTTGTTTATGGCAATTGGTTGATCATTTCAAAAAAGAAATTTTTTTTTTTTTTGGGGGGGGGGGGGGGGGGGGAGGGGTGCATAAAGTTTCATAGAGTGAGTTTTTGAGTTTTGAAAATCGATTCGGAGTCGGATTTGAGTGAAATTAGTATGGTTGGACTCGTAATTGAATGAGTTGTCGGATTTTATAAGTTTCGTCGAGTTCTGAGGTGCGGTCCCGGGTTGGACTTTTGGGTTGATTTTGGGATTTTGATTAAAGATTTGACCTTTATCGATTGGGTTTATTTTTTTTGGCATTATTTAATGTATTTTAGTTGCTTTTGGCTAGTTTCGAGCTGTTCGGAGGTTGGTACGCATAGGATGGTATTTTTGGAGCATCGTTTGGCTTGCTCAGTATTGAATTTGGCTTGTTCGAGATAAGTAACACTTCTAAACTTGGTGCTGAGGGTATGAATCCCTGAATATACATGTTATATGTTTAGTGTGAGAAGACACACATGTTAGGTGGCGGGCGTGTGGGTGTGCACCGTATGAATTATGGCTCAATTAATTCTGTGTAGTTATTTAATCTTGTTTTTATCCATGCAATTTCTACGTGATAGAGTAATTGAACTGTAATCCATGTTAGAAACCATGTTTAGGCAATATGCTTATTCTGTTGGGGCCCATTGAGATCATTTCTATTGTTGAGATATTTGCTTAAATTGCAGTTACATACCCAGTCATATTCATTCATTCATTTGGATATCATATCTCAGTTTTTGTTATCATTTGTTGTCACAACATGTTATCATTATTTTGGCTGATTGGCATGACATTTGTGAGCCCGAGAGACTGGAGAGATTGATGATTGAGTTGGGGCCTGAGGGCCGAATAGTGAGTGATATTGGTGGAATCGGGTTGCACATCGCAGCAAGCCTTATGGTTATATGTGGATCGGGTTGCGCGCCGCAACAGGCCTTAAGGCTATATGTGGATCGGGCTGCATGCCGCAATAAGTTATATTAGAGATTGGGCAGGATTCGTCCCTCCGGAGTCTGCACACCCACAATGAGCACATGTTCTATTGATTTATTATGGGATCGGGCTGCGCGCCGCAGCAGGTACCGTACTGTGCTGAGTGACCGAGTGTGTTGAGTGATTGAGCGTGATGAGTAGGAGTGTGAGACAGTGAGATTGAGTACTCTGAGAGTGTGGGTAAATGAGTTCATCACTGTGGTGCATTGCATTGACATGTATACTTGGCACATAGGCATAGAGATGTATTCCCTCATGTTACACGATTTTGTGACATTTATGACATTCACGTGCACATTGACATGTAGGCATAAAGATGTACTTTCCTCATGCCATCTGATAATGAGACTTCTTAACTTTTGTTAAAAGTTTTTGGGAAAAATTACAGTTTTCAAACTTACTCATATTTTTTGTATTTTCGGTGAAAGATTTGAGATTTACTGTTATACTTGAAAAGCATGCCTATTTTCCATAACTGTGAACGAGCTGAGCTATTTATTGTACCATCTTTATTATATTGTTATGAACTGTTGCTGGTTACTGGAGTTGGACTCTGACCGTTGTCCCAGCTCGTCACTACGTTCAACCTAAGGTTAGGTTTGTTACTTATTGAGTACATGGGGTTAGTTCTACTCATACTACACTTCTGCACCTTACGTGCAGATGTTAAATGTTGATGTAGCTGCGTACGGCGAGAGCTGGATCTGAAAATGTACATGCGTTCCAATCATAGATGCCTCTTGATCTTGGTAGCTTTAATATTTCAAATCTGTTCATGTATATTTCAAACAGATGGTGTATTTTATTTCAAACCAGCTTTGTAAACTCTATATCTTAGAAGCTCATGATTTGTACTACCAGTCCTTCAGGAGTTGTATAAATTGAGTTATCTCATCTTTGACTCACATCATTATTATTATATTGTGTTTTATAGTTAATTGGCTTACCTAGCGGGTTGGGTTAGATGCCATCACGACGGCTTGGATTTTGGGTGGTGATAAAATTTCAGAATTTGAAGAAAAATGACGACGAAAAATGGTGAGGAAATCATGATGGAAGTCTTGGTGAAGATCACATGGAAAAGGTGAAAATATTTATCTTTCGTAGGTATTCATGAAAAGGGAAAGAGCCGTTGAAGCTCGGACTTCGGTGTCGAAGTCTTTTCCGTTGGTTTCAAGCTTTGTCCAGCGGATGAAAACTTCTTCAGATTTAAAGTCGCTCGAATCTCATGAGTCGATTCAAACTCAAGTACGAATCACGTGAAGTTGAATCAAGGGATTTGTGACAGAGAATCTTATTCTCAAAGTCATGATGACAGGGAGGATGTTGAAGTAACGCCAATTGGTGTTGTGTGTTCAAGAGAGGACATTGAGAGAGATGAAGGGAAAAAGGAAAATCGTGAGGCTAGGGTGATGAAATCACACCTTGCACCATTTGGTGCTAAGATTTTAGAAGGTAGGTCAGATGGAGTAGATGCGAGGAAGAGGAAGGTGGCAACAACGAGATTCCTGCCAGGGTTTTGACAAAGTGAGGTGAAGGAGAGAGGAGAAAAGGGAGGGGCAGCACTTTTGGGCAAATGAGGTCTAGGGTTTCTTAGATGAGAGAGGAAAGAAAGTGAATAAGTATTTGGGGGTTTGATTAGATTTGGACCGTTTGATTGGAGATATCAACGACCATGATTAATCCGGATAAAAAATGGTTTAGAATGTTTAATGAGAAAAAATCATGAGCCATTAGATCTCAAATGGTCCAATGGTTATGATTAAGTCTGAAAAAATAAATAAAGAAGAAGGGAGAATAAATCTCAGCCGTTCACATCAATGGCTAGGATCAGTTGTGTTTCTTTAGTGAGTGAGATGAGTTGGAAAGTGTGTTTGTTTGACATGGATTGATGACATGGCACCCTATGAGTGGCCGAATTTGAATGTCATGGATTGATGAGTGAGATTGGGTATGGGCTAAGTCGGTCAACGGGTCAGAGGCGCAATTGGGCCAACATTTGGGCTGAATTTTAGGGTCCAAATGTTTAAAAAATCTGATTTATGAATTGGACTCTTTGGATGACAATCGAACTTTGTAGAAATAGCCTCAATACGGAATTTAACCCCTTTTTAACTTAAAATTAATTTAATTAAGCTTTCTTAATCCTAATAATTTATAATAAAATATATTTATATTATTTTATAATTATAAAATTAATAATTCATATATACACATGTATTTATAATAAAGTTTTTTAAGAGTCTAAAATGTATAAATATGTCAAAAATTATGTAGATAACAAGGTGACTAATTGGTTAAGAAATAATGGTGACATGATTACAACTATACTAAAAATAGCTTTACTAACATAATAATATGAGATTACTGGCTATATATATATATATATATATATATATATATATATATATATATACAATAATAAATTTTAATGATTATTTGAAAAATAGATTAATTATATTTCATTAATTATTATTGATTAGGAAGCATAGAAAAATTAATTGGGAAAAGGGAGGGCCAAAATTGGTTGTCAACAATGACTGGTATGAGGAATTTTACATATTTATATCTACATGCCAATGTGCATATCATATGTTATGCAACACAATGAAAACCTCACGTACTCACACTCTCAGAGTACTCAATTTGACTGTCTCAATTATCGCTCGCTCATCACACTCAGTTACTCAGCATTGTACAGTACATGCGCTCACTGCTGGTATGTCAGACTCCGGAGAGGCGGATCCTTCCCAAGTGCTAATAATAAGCCACTCTAGCGTGCTGTGGCGTGCAACCCGATTCCACAATAATAAAGTGTAAAAGGCCTGTTGCGGCATGTAACCCGATCCATATAATAATATATAATAAGCCATAAGACCTGTTGCGGCGTGCATCCCGATCCACAAATCCCACTCACAAACATGACTCTTAGGCTCCAACTCAATCATCAATCTCTCCAGTCTCTCGGGCTCCCAAATCGCATGCCAGTCAGCCCAAACAATGATATATAACACAACAATAAATAGTAACAGAGATTAAGATATGATATGCAAATGATGGATATGACTAAGTACAAAATTGCCATCTAAGCAAATAATTCAACAGCAGAGATGACCCTAGTGGGTCTCAACAGGATAAGCATATAGCCTAACATGATTTCTTCCATGAATTTACAGCTCAGTTACTCTAACACATAGAGATCACATGAATAGAAATAATGTTTGATGACTACACAGTACCACAGAATCGACCGGATCATAATTACTACGGTGCACGCCCACACGCCTGCCACCTAGCATGTGCGTCACCTCAACACCAACCACATAATACGTAATTCAGGAATTTATACCCTCAGAACCAAGTTTAGAAGTGTTACTTACCTCCATCCATACAAATCTCTACTCCAAACAACTCGATACAATCAACTCAAGCTATAGGAATCAATTCCATATGAAAAAACTAAGTTGTTTAACAAAAGTCAAAAAGTCAACCCCGGGCCCACGTCTCGGAATCAGACAAAATTAACAAAACCCAAATATTCATTCAACCACGAGTCCAACCATACCAAAATTACTCAAATCAGTTCACAACTCCACCTTCAAATCCTCAAATTAAAGCCTATGAAGTTTCTACAAATGCTTCCCAATTTTTCAACCCAAAACACTAATTAAATGATAAAAACAATCATATGTTCATATAATTTAACCAAATCCAAGTTAGAATCACTTACCCCAATCACTCCCTTGAAAATCCCTCCACAAATCGCCTCAATCCGAACCCAAAATCAAATTGTGAAATATAACTCAAACCCTCATTTTTGAAACTTATATTCTGCCCAGGTGTTTCTTTTTCGCGATCGCGAAACACAAAATCCAAGATGTCAAGAAATAACCCTTCACAAACGCAAATAAACGCACGCAAAAGCGACTCACAGGCTCAACACACTATGCTATCGCGAACCTACCCACGCGATCGCGAAGAACAAAATCGCGTGACCCCAACTTCTTACTTTCCTCTTCGCGAACGCGACTTAACCCACGCATTCACGATTTACTGACTCTCCAACATTCGTGATCGTAGACACTCGCTCGTGAACGCATAGAACAAAATCTTTAGCTGCCAAAACAGCACTTCGCGATCGCGATCCTCCTCTCGTGATCGCGTACAAGGGAACCAGCACTAGCAATATCAGCAGTCTTCGAAGTTCCAAATTGTGCCGAACATGATCCGAATTATACTCGAGGCCCTACGGGCCTCAACCAAACCTCATACGAACTCGCTTGAAGTGTCAAATCATATCAAACAACACTAAAACCATGAATCACACATCGATTCAAGCCTAATGAACTTATGAACTTCTAACTTCTACATTCGATGTCGAAACCTATCAAATAAACTCCGATTGACCTCAAATTTTGCACAAAAGCCATAAATGACGCAACGGACCTATTCTAACTTCTAGAAACACAATCTGAGCCCGATAACCACAAAGTCAACTCTCGGTCAAATTTCTCAACTCTCCAAACTTTCATTTTTCTAACTTTCGCCAATTCAAGCCAAAAATCATCTACGGACGTCCAAACCATTATCCTGACACAGTACTAAGTCCAAAATCACCCTATGGAGCTATCATAATCGTCAAAACTCCATTCCGGAGCCATTTATACACAAATCAATATTCGGTCAACTTTTTCAACTTAGGCTTCCAACCTTGGGACTAAGTGTCCCAATGCATTTCGAAACATCCCCGGAACCTAACCAACTACCCCAACAAGTCACATAAAATACTTGAGCACATAATAAGCAGTAAATAGTGGAACGGGGCTACAATACTCAAGATGACCGGTTGGGTCGTTACATCCTCCCCTCTTGAACAAATGTTCGTCCTCGAACGACTCTAGAATCATACCTAGAGTCTCAAATATGCGTGGATATCTGCTCCGCATCTCCCGCTCGATCTCCCAAGTAGCCTCCTCGACTGGCTGACCTCTCCACTACACCTTTATTGAAACTATGTTCTCTGACCTTAACTTTCGAACCTGCCGATCCAAAATGGCTTCTGGCACCATATCATAAGTCAAATCACCATCCAACTGAACCGTGCTGAAGTCTTAAACATGAGACGGATCGCCAACATACTTCTGGAGAATGGAAACTAAAACACCGGATGGACACTAGATAGACTACGCGGCAATGCAAGCCTATAAGTCACCTCCCCAATCCTCTCAAGTACCTCAAACAGGCCAATATACTAAAGGCTCAAATTGCCCTTCTTCATGAACCTCATAACACCCTTCATGGGTAAAACTCTGAGTAATACCTTCTCTCTCACCATGTAAGAAACATCGCAAACCTTTCGATCAGCGTAACACTTCTGTCTAGACTACACCGTGCGAAGCCGATCCTGAATCAACTTAACCTTTTCCAAAGCATCCTAAACCAAGCCAGTACCCAATGGCCTAGCCTCACTCGGCTCAAACCAAACTACCAGAGACCAACACTATCTCACATACAAAGCCTCATACGGAGCCATCTGAATGGTCGATCAATCCTATGGTCATTCACATGTGTTGAAGCACACTTATGCAAAGCATGAGGAAGCCCTTTCCCCTTTGGTTCCCTATCCTGCATGGTTAGAGGGTTCTCCTGACCATTCTTCATTCCTCCATTGACTTTCTCAATAGCAATATCAGGGGGTTGGGGAGGTGTACTGCAGTTCTGAATATTAAAAGTATCTCCTTTCTCCAGAGAACCAGGAGGGTCTTTCAAAGTTATAGTTTATACCTGATGTTTGGCTCTCTTTATCCTTTTGGTGTTTACTAACCTCATTTGCCTGCAACTGTTGTTCTGTATTCTTTTTTGGTATGACACATTGGTGTTGTTTTTTATTTTGCTGTTGTTGCCCTTTGAAGTGTCTCCTCTTTTGGTTCTGCCATTCATTGTTTGGAGGGGTAACCCCTAACTTTTGTTGTTCTTGACCCTTCTGGTGAATATTAGTTCTGGTGCCTTTATCTTTCTTCTCCTTTTGATTGCGCTGATTCTTTGATTATGTTTGCCCCACATAGAGATGCCTTGGATGGTTTTCTTGATTGCCCTCAGACATAGCGTTCTCTTTCTTCTTCTTGTTCTCTTCATCCTTTATTCTTATTGGGCATGCACGCGAGTTGTGATCCAGGTGCCTATAATACAGATAGTACTCTGGGATGTTGTCATACTGTACTTCTAACCACTGCCCATCCCCATTTTCATCTTTATCAAATCCCTACCACATATGACGTGGTCTTGGCTTGGTCAAATTAATCTACATCTTTATCTTGGCTACACTTCCTCTAGTCTTTTGAATTGAAGCCAGAACCAAATGAAGAGATTTTCCTACTAGAGATAGGAGGACAATCAATATCTCCATGTAGTAAAAATGCCATGGTAGTTCTAGAATCACCACCCATATAGGAAGAATGGGTGAGTCTTCGCTGGGCTAAAAGTGGGTGTCCATGCTTCCAACTTCATCATTTGACCTTGCATATACATGAATTGTCTAGTCCATATAGTGACATGATCATATTCATTATCAAGATCAATTTAAATTGTTCTTGCATTAAAATGAGCTATCTTGACACCCCCTTAAAGTTATGTTTGTGACACAAAGCATCTCCTAATAGTCTCTAATCTAGGCATGGTGTTTGAGAACTTTCCCACCATTGTGATTTTGCATCTTGCAGCTAATTTGACCATATAATCATTTCGATCGAAAATAATTGCTGGTTGACCTTGCTTGGTAGTGATTTTAGAAGGGGTAAACTCAATTGGTTCATGTTCAGCTTCATGCTTTGCCCTCAGTTTGGTAACATAGGAATGTTTGATTATGGGTGGAGGTGGTGCAGGTAAGCTGGATGGTTGGTTATGTTTGGCATTGGTATCATTTGGTTGGTTATTAGTGGTGGTATTAGTGGGCATTTTCTTAGGGGCAGGTTGTGATATAGGAAGTTTAATATGAGATGGGTTGTCAAAGTTTGATGAGATCTTGGGAATGGTGCTTTTGGTAATTGCTGGCTAATGTTTAAGAGTCGGTTGGTCTGTGGGGATCAGCTGAGTTCTTCCTTCTAAACTCTGCTGCACAATAGGAGGAGTCTCTCGATTGATGTTGATCAAGGTTGCTGAATTAGGTGTCACGACCCAAACCGATGGCCCATGACGAGTGCCCGAGTCCTACCTGTCGAACACCCCTAAGCATGCGTCTAAGATATAAATATGAATTAAGGGTAGGTCATGAATAACATCTGTCAATGAACTGTCGAATTACGTGAATAACATATGTGAGGAAAACATGTCCAAAATACATATATACATATACATGCGGAATACGGTAGGGCGAGCCGACAAGGCTGCTATAGACAACTATATATCCAAAACAGGAAGCCGACAAGGCCACATACTATCCAACTATACATAACTATCTACAGACCTCTAATAGAGTGTACAACTGTATAAAGAACGGGACTGGGCCCTGTCGTACCTATATCTACATACAAAAATAGCGTACCAAAACTAATAACAGCTCCGGATCAAGTGTAGCACACCAACTCTCGCTGATCAAGGATCCTAAAAAGGGGGAAAATTAGCTTGTCTACCTGCACCTGCGGGCATGAAACGTAGCGTCCCCAGGCAAAAAGAGACGTCAGTACGAATAATGTACCGAGTATGTAAGGCATGAAAATCCGTACATAAAAGACATAAAAGAAACATGGAGTAAAGGAATCCACCTGTAATTCTAAATAACTTTGTGAATCCTAAAATATTTATAAGGTCATGCATGTGCATATAAATGTAGTAGCATGCAATGGTATATGTGTATATAACATCATCAAGCCTCTGAGGGCATCTCATCATATCATCTCGGCCTCTGTGGGAGAAATCATCAACGTATACCAACTGATCAGGTGGTGGTGCGTATATAACGCCGTAACCTTTTTCCATATCCCATATACATATAACATACGCATATATAACGCCATCTGGTCATCGTTCAATGTACATGTATAAATGAATGAAATGCATAAGAAGTAAGTTAATAAGATTTCTCAGAACGTCATAAAATCACTATGTCTTCGTATAAACTTTATCAATTACGCATTTTTCTGAGACTCATGAACAGAAGATATAATTATTTTTACAATCCTCAAACACGTAAGCCTAGTCCAGCGCCATGAAACATTATTTTCTTTGCAAATTTTACCGGGCTTTACACTTAATTACTTCGAAATGTTCTGGGGTATTACATTCTCCCCCGCTTAGGATCATTCGTCCTCGAATGAGGGTAAACATTCATCATTAGCATCTTATGCAACTCAGTTTGTTTTATACCACACACTAGCAGCCCCAAATTCGACTAACTCCCTAAGTTTCCAAACATTTCGCCAGAGTTTCCCTTGTAACTAGGCCTATCCATCTGTCAGAGAGCCCCTGAAACACATCCTAACAGCATATACATAATCCAACGACTAACATAATACAAAACAACACCAATTGTGGCCTCACAAGCAATGTATTACTAGAAAGGAACACCCTTAACGCCAATTGTGCAAATGATACATAGTTCATAGAAAGCAACTCTTAGAATTTTTAGAGATCACAACTTTATATATACATGGCTATTCAAACAAATAAGGTTACTTTTTCTTCATTTCTTCCTTGGCCTCCCAAGTAGCCTCTTCAGCCTGTTGGTTTCGCCATAACACTTTCATGGAGGGAATTTCTTTATTTCTCAATTTTCGGACTTGCCGATCAATAATAGAAACCAGAATCTCTTCATAAGTCAATTTCTCATTTACCTCAATAGTCTCAATCGGAACAATTAGTGTCGGATCTCCAACTACTTTCTTCAACGTAGACATATGAAACACCGGGTGTACTAATGACATCTCAGGTGGTAGCTCAAGCTTGTACGCCACCTCACCAATCCTCTTAATGATTTTGTACGGTCCGACATACCTCAGACTCAATTTTCACTTCTAACCAAATCGCATTACCCCTTTCATGGGGGAAACTTTCAAGAATACCCAATCATCTTCTTTGAACTTCAAATCCCTACGACGAACATCTGAATAGGATTTCTGATGACTCTGAGCAGTCTTCAACCACTCCTTAATGATTTTAACTTTTTCCATAGCCTGCTACACGAGGTTTGGCCCTATCAACTCTGCTTCCCCAATTTCGAACAACCCAATAAGAGATCTACATCTTCTACCATATAAAGCCTCGAACGGTGCCATTTGAATGCTAGCGTGATAGATGTTGTTGTAGGCAAATTCTTTGAGTGATAAATGATCATCCCAACTACCTTTGAAGTCTAGAATGCAAGCAAGTAACATATCATCAAGTGTCTGAATAGTCCGTTCAGCCTGCCCGTCAGTCTGCGGGTGAAAGGCTGTACTAAGATTCACCTTACTATCCAAACCTTGCTGAAATGTCTTCCAAAAATTAGCAGTGAACTATGCCCCCCAATCAGAAATGATAGAAACTGGAGTTCCATGCAGCCTGACTATGTTTTTGATATACAATTGAGCATACTGTTCTGCTGTGTCGGTAGACTTAACCGGCAAAAAGTGTGCTGATTTCGTGAGTCGATCCACAATCACCCAAATTGAGTCAAACTTGCGCGGAGTGTGCGGTAATCCTACCACAAAGTCCATATTAATCATCTCCCACTTCCATATTGAAAGTTCTATATTTTGTGCCAACCCACCAGGCGTTTGGTGTTCGGCCTTTACTTGCTGACAATTTGTACACTTCGCCAGAAAGTCCGCCACATTTCTCTTCATATCATTCCACCAATAGACTTTCTTAAGATCATGATACATTTTTGTAGAACCTGGGTGCACGGAATACCTAGAAATGTGAGCTTCAGTCAAAATTCTTTCACGGAGACCATCCACATTTGGAACACATAGTCGCCCTTGGTACCTTAGTGTACCATCATCCATGCCAAGAGAAAAGGCCATGGTCTTATGTTTATGAATCCCCTCTTTCAATTGCACCAACAATGGATCATTATATTGCTTCTCTTTGACTTCCACAATAAGCGATGATTCAACCCTATTTTGCACAATTACCCCTCTTTCACTAGAGTCCGTAAGATGAACTCCCAAACTAGCCAATCGGTAAACTTCCTTGGCCAATGGCCTTTGATATGCCTCAAAGTGTGCTAAGCTACACATAGCTATTTGGCTAAGAGCATCCTCCACAACATTACCCTTCCCCGGATGGTATAAAATATCAATGTCATAATCCTTGGGTAATTCAAGCCATCTTCTCTGCCTCAGATCCAATTCCTTCTGCTTGAAAATATATTGAAGGCTTTTATGGTCCGTGAATATATAAACATGGACCCCATATAAATAATGACGCCAAATTGTCAATGCAAATACCACTGCCGCAAGTTCTAAATCATGTGTTGGATAGTTCTTTTCATGATTCTTGAGTTGCCTAGAAGAATAAGCTATAACCTAGCCATGTTGCATTAATACACATCCAAGCCCGATTCTTGAAGCATCACAATATACCACAAATCCAACTATACCCTCTGGTAGAGTCAACACCGGTGCCGTAGTCAATCTTGCTTTCAATTCCTAGAAACTCTTTTCATAAGCATCTGACCATTGGAACTTAATTGCCTTCTGCATCAATTTAGTCAATGGAGAGGCAAGAGTAGAAAACCCCTCCACAAGCTTTCTGTAATATCCAGCTAAGCCTAAGAAACTGCGAATCTCTATTGGAGTTGTAGGACTCGGCCAATTCTTCACAGCTGAAATTTTCTGAGGACCAACCTTAATTCCCTCACTAGAGACCACATGACCCAAGAATATAACCGATTCAAGCCAAAATTCAAACTTTGAGAACTTTGCATATAACTGGTGCTGATGTAGGGTTCACAGAACTACCTTGAGACGATCGGCATGGTCTCCTCAACTTCATGAATATACAAGAATATTGCCAATAAACACTATCACAAAGGAGTCGAGGAATGGCTTAAAAACTCGATTCATAAGATCCATGAAAGATGCTGGGGCATTTGTTAGCCCAAAAGACATCACCAAAAATTCAAAGTGCCCATATCGGGTTCTGAAAGCTTTTTTCGGAATATCCCGCTCCCTGATCTTCAATTGGTGATACCCGGATCGTAAATCAATTTTGGAGAAGTACCTAACACCTTGTAATTGGTCAAACAAGTCATCTATCCTGGGTAGTGGGTACTTATTCTTGATTATTGCCTTATTAAGTTGCCGATAGTCAATACATATTCTCAGTGACCCATCTTTCTTTCTTACAAAAAGGACCGGTGCGCCACAAGGCGACACACTCGGCAGGAGGAAACCCTTTTCTAACAAGTCCTTCAGCTGCTCCTTTAGTTCCTTCATTTCTGCCGGTGCCATTCTATAGGGCGGAATGAATATAGGATGTGTGTCTGGCATCGCATCAATCCCAAAATCAATCTCCCTATCTGGTGGGATCCCAGGGAGATCTTCCGAAAAGACTCCCGGAAATTCATTAGCAATAGACACGGACTCAAGTGTATGTTCCTCAACATCGGTGTCCGTAATTCGGACCAAATGGTAAATACACCCCGTGTTGATCATTTTCGTGGCCTTAAGGTAAGAAATAAACTTACCCTTCGGCACTACATTATCGCCCTTCCACTAAATAACTGGCTCATTTGGAAATTCGAACCTAACAGTCCTAGTTTGACAATCAAGCTTGGAAAACAAGAATAAAGCCAGTCCATCTCCATTATCACATCAAAATCAACCATTCCAAATTCAATAAGATCGGCCATGGTATCCCGACTACGCAACATGACAACACAATCCCTATAAACCCGCGCGGCCAAAATAGACTCACCAACAGGAGTAGATACAGAGAATGACTCATGAAGTTGTTTTGGTTCTATCCCAAATTCCATAGCAACATAAGGTGTGACATATGACAAAGTGGAACCGAGATCAATAAGAGCATACACATCATGAGATTGGACAGTCAATATATCTGTGACAACATCTGGAGAAGCCTCTGATTCCTAACGCCTCTGCATAGCATAAAATCTGTTGGGTCCTCCTGAATTCTGTGCACCACCCCTAACTGCACACGCCCTGCGGTTGCTGGGTTGCCTCGAGCTGGTGGTGCTGTGGATGTAGTAGCTGTAGAACTAGCTGGTTGTGTCGCACCTCTGTCCATATTTCGGCGGGACGAGCGGCAATCTCTCTGAATGTGACCCCTCACACCACACCCATAGTATACTGGTAGGTCCATGAAGCAGGACCCAAAGTGCATCCTCCCACACTTAGGGCGTGGAAGCCTCCGCTGCTGAAACCTTCTGTCAGGCTGACCTTGTTGGTGGGGTCCCTTGTTGCCCTGACTGGGTCCAGATGATTGTGCACCCATCGAAGACTGGGCAAATGATTGGGA
>AWOL01S0002312.1:87175-99530 GCA_000715115.1 Nicotiana otophora
CAGACCTTACCCCTACCCCGAAGGAGTAGAGAGGCTGTTTTCGAAAGACCCTCGGCTCAAAAAAATAAAAAGACAAAATGACAAAAAGAAAACAATATTAGTATCACAACAACAATCATAGGATAAATAGGAACACCATAAAAACCAGAAGAAAGATGCAAAGCAAAGGGAGACAATATTAGTAAATATTAGTATCACCATAACAATCATAAGAAAAATAGGAACACCATGAAATCTAGAAGAAAGATGCAAAGAAAAAGCGATAGCTAGTAAATAGGACATGCACTGAAAAGCGAAATAGTAAGCCACAACATTGCCAATAGCTATCTTAGACAAAAACCCTACATGGCTAGTCCCACAATGGTACGAAGTAAGGCACTGAAAATCATAGTACTATATACTTGTTTCATATGGTCATACTATTCATTCAACATGATGTATGTGCCATATGTTTAATATTAAGGCCTTTACCCTTTCGTCATGTCACACGACAATATTACTTGGAATAAACCAAAAGAGCATTTAAACTTACCTTGAACCTCAACGCACGACTTGGAGGAAGAACAGTTTCACAACCTGTTTAATCGCACGATTCAGAATATCAAAGAAGGGTATTATTCCTAAATGCCCATGTAGCATCCTAATTATAGATGTGGTCGACAACACACCGATAATAAGGACTCTACTAGACACGGCTCCGAGACATACTAGGACACTTTAAAACCTTAGGGTCTGATACCAAGTTTGTCACGCCCCAAAACCAAGGAGCGCGACCGGCGCTCAACCGAGTGAACCCGACTGAGCAAGCCTGTTAGATTTCATTCTATCCAAACTCATCCACAAATGGAGATAATACCTATTTTCATTAATTAGACAAAATGGTGTTCACGTCTACAATATCAATTCATTTCCAATAGATTTATCATTTTTAAAGTCTCAATGGACAAGTAATACAATCACAACATAACATATTTTTGTCTTCCCCAGCACCAATACACAACCCACACTATGTCTACAGAGCTAATGATAATGCCGGAAAGAAGGCCCCAGCTATACCCCAAACAAAATACACAAAGTACAAAGGATGCATGACCCCGGAATGAAGTGGGCTCACCAAGTCAGCTGGGAAGAAGGTGTGCTGCTATCACTGATCAATGTATCCTACTGTGGAACACCTGCATCCATTTAAAGATGTAGCGCCTCCGGCAAAAGGGATGTTAGTACAGTCGAATAGTACTAGTATGAAAACTAAACACTAATTTAAGAATTCAGAAATACAAGATGAATATGATGAACCAGTGCAGCAATAGAATAATATAAATAACCGATTAAACCATAGAAAGCTTATTAAAAGCTATCAATAACATTTATAGGATTTAAGATGAGATCCTCTATAACCATCTTCACACATAGCGGCCCCGCCGCCTCACCCGATGTATGGAGGTGGAGGTGTACGTACAATACCACAACTCAAATCAAGCGGCCCTGCCACCTCACCTCAATGTATGCGGGTGGATGTATAACCACAGTACCAAGAACATACATAAAGCGGCATGCTGCCTCACCCCAATGTATGCGGGTAGAAATGCATCAACGATACCAATACCAACACAAAGCGGCTATGCCGCTTCACCCCAATGTATGCGGGTGGTGGTGTCGCAACAATACCAAAACCATACACAAAGCGGTCGTACCGCCTCACCCCAATGTAAGCAGGTGGAAATGCATCAACGATACCAATACCAACACAAAGTGGCTATGCCGCCTCACCCTAATGTATGTGGGTGGTGGTTCCACAGCAATACCAAAACCATACACAACGAGGTCGTACTGCCTCACCCCAATGTAAGCGGGTGGAGGTGCAGTCCCACAATATCACAATCCCTACACAAAGCGGTCATGCCGCCTCACCCCAATATATATGCGGGTGGAGGTGTATAATAATCACAATCACTATTCCATAATCCCCACACAAAGCGGTCATGCCGCCTCACCCCAATGTATGCAGGTGGAGGTGTATCACAGTGACAATCTCCACACAACTTGGCATATTAACTTTCACATAAATCATGACGACAAATTATAACTTGTGGATACATAATCCATAGTTTGGTACACATCCTCAATTTATAATGCAATATGATAGGAGCATTTGAAACGTGAATTGAACATATATCATCACCACAAAACTTATCGGAATACTCTATTTATAATCAATATCTCGGAACTTACAAGGATATTGGGAATTCCAATTCTTAAAGAAGAGTTTAGCCAACATACCTCAAATTCTTCCCTTAATGATACTGAAATGATGCACTACACTAATCAACTTCAATCTACAATAACAACATCCAATGAGACCAATATTAGTAACAAATCCCATAGGTTCATTGTATTCATAAATTTCATCGCCAATATTACCATTCACCTTCTCTCTTATTTTCTCAAAAGTGCTATTCATGCCATGAACTAGAGTTTTATAATCCAATCTTTCAACCATTAAAACTTGTAACAAATGCTTCAAATACTTCTAACTACTCATAATAAATGAGTTTGAAGCATTGGAATTACCTCTAGTAGATCAATCTTGAAAACTCACAACTTTGGTGATTTTTGTGTTCTTGAGGATTTGATAATGAAATCTTGTATTTGGATGTAAGAATGATGTTACAACTCATGTATATTGAGTAATAATCAACCCAAAGCATCATTAACAACTTACCTTGATCGATTGGACTTGATTTGAGCTCACAATCGCCCCTTCACTTCAAGAACCCTAACCCCCAAATACACAAAATACCCTCTTTAACCGACCTTGTATTTATAGGCCTAGATTTCTGGGTTTCGGATGCGGACCTGGATGCTTCGCGTCCCCACTTCACTCCTCTTTGAAGCTCGGATGCAGACCTGGATGCTATGGCAGCACTTCACTGCCAGCCTCTCTTTCGGACGCGGCCTCGGATTCTTCGCATCCGCAGGCTTTTCCGCTAGCCTTTGGTAATTTGGTCATAACTTCTTGTAGGAATTTCCAAATGACAAACGGTTTTAAGAGTAAGAAACTAGACTCAAACACCTTTAATCTTATTGGTCATACATCACCTAACTCTTTATATATATATAAATATATATATATATATATATATATATATATATAGATATGTCCGTCCAAAGTTTGGTCTTGTGCGTACTCATTTGGAAATTTAGTCTATCATGAAATTTCCAACTTGACTTGGACTTAGGGCTGTCTCTAGACCCCACATCACTTATGATATGACTTATACACTTATTATTATATCCAATTGATATCCATCCCATTAATAGTCCTCGTCTTCATATAAAATAATATAATTAGTGCATATTGGCTTTCTTAATAGCGGTTAAGTACTTCAAAATTTTTCGGGGTGTTACACTCCGTCTCTGTAGCATGCATAACCCGGAGACTTTTGTGCATCTTATCAATAAAGTCCTGGGGGTCCACCTCGGAATCAGTACTCGTAAACACTAGAGAATCTAACTGAAGAAACTTGTTCACCTTGGAACTAGCAGCTTCCCCTGGATGACTGGAAGAAGTAGGCCCAACACTTGATATCTGGGCCTGAGAAGCCACTATCTGTGTCAACATTTGTATGGCTCCCCTAAGATCAACATCCGACACACCAGAATCGGAAGCTGGAGCTGGAGGTGTAACTGGAATATCAATTGGAGGGACCGTTTCACCCTCAGTAGGTGTAGGGACCGGTGCGGTCTGATCAGTTGTAGTAGAGTCAGGCAGTGTAGTAACTGGAGGAATATTATCACTCCTCGGGTGCTCACCCGCATCATCAATTATAGGATCAACTGTCATTCCTGGGGTGACATTGGCTTTTTGCCCAGTTCTTGCCTTCTTCTTAGGTGCCATGTACTGAAAATTAGAGCAATCAGGAGCTAAAGGAGAACAATCTTATAACCAACTTTATCGCACGATCAAGAACATGAAAGAAGGGTATTATTCCTAAATGCCCATATAGCATCCTAATTATAGATGTGGTCGACAACACACCGATAATAAGGACTCTACTAGACACGGCTCCGAGACATCTTAGGACACTTTAAAACCTTAGGCTCTGATACTAAGTTTGTCATGCCCTAAAATCCATGTAGAGTGACCGGTGCTCCACCGAGTGAACCCGACCGAGCAGGCCTCTTAGATTTGATTCTACCCAAACTCATCCACGAATGGAAATAATACATATTTTTATTAATTAAATAAAAAGGACAAAAGATACTTGACCCCAGAATGAAGTAGGGCTCACCAAGTCAGCTGGGAAGAAGGTGTGCTGCTATCACTGATCAATACCTCCTGCTGTGGAACCACCTGCATCCATTTAAAGATGCAGCGCCCCCTGCAAAAGGGACGTTAGTACCGTCGAATAGTACTAGTATGAAAACCAAACACCAATTTATGAATTTAGAAATACAATATGAATATGATGAATCAGGGTGACACTAGCATGATATAGCTAACCGTTTAAACCAGAGCAAGCTTGTTAAGAGCTATCAATATCATTTATAGGATTTAAGATGAGATCCTCTGTAACCATCTTCATACAAAGCGGCCCCACCGCCTCACCCGACACATGCAGGTGGAGGTGTAAGTACAATACCACAACTCTACTCAAGCAGCCTCGCCGCCTCACCCCAATGTATGCGGGTGGATATATAACCACAGTACCAAGAACCTACACAAAGCGGCTATACCGCCTCACCCTAATGTATGCTGGTGGAAATGAATCAATGATACCAATACCAACACAAAGCGGATATGTTGCCTCACCCCAATGTATGCGGGTATGAACATATCAACGATACCAATACCAACATAAAGCGTATATGCCGCCTCACCCCAATGTATGCGGGTGATGGTGCCATAACAATACCAAAACTATACACAAAGCAGTCGTGCCGCCTCACCCCAATGTATGCGTGTGATGGTGCCATAACAATACCAAAACTATACACAAAGCAGTCGTGCCGCCTCACCCCAATGTATGCGGGTGGATGTGTATCACAATCCCCATATCTATACCATAATCCCCATACAAAGAAGTCATGCCGCCTCACCCCAATGTATGCGGGTGGAGGTGTATCACAATCACAATCTCTACACAACTTGGCATAATAACTTTCACATAATTCACGACTTGAAATTATAACATGTGGATACACAATCCATAGTTTGGGACACATTCTCAATTTATAATGCAATATGATAAGAGCATTTGAAACACGAATTGAACATATATCTTCATCACAAAACCTTTCGGAATACTCAATTTGTAATCAACATCTCGGAACTTACAAGGATGATAGGAATTCCAATTCTTAAAGAAGGGTTTAGCCAACATACCTCACTTGAGCTTCCTTACACTCTAAATGTTCCAAAATTCTTAGCAACTTCAATCTATTTTAGAAATATATCAAATCGAACCAAAATTAGAAAGATGATCATGGTTCTAGCTCATTTGAGCATTTTATCAAATACTAGGCGTGCACAAGGTTTCAAGGTCCTTTTATGGAGGATTCCATCATCCCACAACCCAATCTTTACCATTCTTAGTTCAACAATCGTCGTACACCCCTTGATATCACATGCATGTAAAATAAATAACTCTCATGCCCAAAAATTATCTTGCTAATTACCCATTTTTAGATAATTTAGAAATTAGGATTTAGGGTGTAGAATCTTACCTTTAGGATGAAGACCTAGTGAGCTTCCCTTCTTAGTCTTCCAAAACTTGAGCAAGAAATAAAGAACAATAATTGAAGAACACCTTCTCACTCTAGGGAACTCTCTCTCACTCTAAAATATCATATTATAGCTCAACAATGGCCCAAAGAGTGTATTTAATAAAATAGGGTCGGGTTTTAAAACCTAAAAATGAAGCTCCGGAACAGGTTCTGCGGTCGCATATCGGTTGAATAATTGCTGACCAAAACGACTACAAATCTGCATGTGTTTGTGGTCACTATGCGGTCTGCATAACTGTTATGCGGTCGCATAATGCACCGCATAATAGTTATGCGGTCGCATAGTCGACCGCATAATTGCTTCCAACTGACCCAATTAACTGCCTCACTCTGCGGCCATTATGCGGTCCGTAGAGTGATTCTGCGGTCGCATAATGGACCGCAGAAATGCACTTTTTCGTAAAAAAATTTCCATTACTTTTCAGTGCATTGTTCAACCTAAAACAAATAAGCCTAGTCCAGCGCCATGAAACATTATTTTCTTTGCAAATTTTACCGGGCTTTACACTTAATTACTTCAAAATTTTTTGGGGTGTTATAGAGTCTCTCACTTAACATGTCAGCTCAGCCCTACAACATTAGGGACACATAATCGTCCTCAATATCTAAGGACCCCATCTCCTGTAATCTAAAATGGTGTCTTCTCTTTCTGAGGGGTTGTATCCCTATAATGAGCTAACAAAGGATCCTCGTACTGGCGTTCTTTCACTTCATTTACTAAAGTGGATGTTACCGTGTCCTGAATAGTAACTCCGGTATCACCTGAGTCCAGTAATCAAACTCCAAGACTAGCTAGCTGATAAATCTCATGGGCTATCCCCCTCTTCTCTGGCTGTAAATATGATAGGCTACCCATAGATCTACGGCTGAGGGAATCAGATACTATATTCTCCTTCCCTGGATTTTATAAAATATCAACATCATAGTCTTTTAGTAGCTCCAACCATCTCCTTTGACGTAAATTCAATTACTTTTGCTTGAAGATATACTGAAGGCTCTTATGATTCGTATAGATATCAACATGAATGCCATACAAATAGCACCTTCACATGTTTAGTGCATGAATCACCGCGGCTAACTCTAGATCGTAGGTCGGGTAATTCTTCTCGTGCTTTCTTAGTTGTCTAGAAGCATAAGCTACGACCTTACCATATTGCATCAGTACACAATCCAATCCAATGCCCGAAGCGTCACAATAGATAGCATAACCATCGGTTCCCTCTGGGAGTGTTAGATCCGGTGCTGAAGTTAGTCTGTCCTTTAATGCCTGGAACTCCGTTTGCAAGCATCGGTCCATTGAAACTTAGCTCCCTTCTGAGTCAACTTTGTCAATGGTGCTGAAAGAGAAGAAAATCCCTCTACAAATCTCCTGTAATAACCTTCCAAACCGAGAAACCTACGAACCTCTGTCGGTGTCGTAGGTCTAGGCCAAGCCTTTACTGCCTCAATCTTTTATGTATCAACCTGGATACCTTCGCCTGAAATAATATGCCCAATGAAAGCTATAGATTTCAACCGAAATTCACATTTAGAGAATTTTGCATACAACTTCCTTTTTTGTAGAACTCTGAGCACAGTACGCAAATGATCTGTATGCTCAGTCTCTGAACGAGAATAAACCAATATATCATCGATAAATACAATCACGAAAAGATCTAGAAAGGGTCTGAACACACGGTTCTTCATGTCCATGAATACTGCTGCGACATTGGTCAAACCGAACGACATAACACGAAACTCAAAATGCCCATATCTGGTCCTGAATGATGTCTTCGGAATATCTTTCTCCTTAACCCTTACCTGAAGGTACCCAGACCTCAAGTCTACCTTAGAGAAACACTTGGCACCCTGCAACTGATCAAATAAATCATCAATCCTCGGGAGCGGGTACTTATTCTTGATCGTTACCTTATTCAACTGTCTATAATCAATACACATCTGCAAGGAACCATCTCTTTTCCTCACAAATAATACAGGTGCTCCCCACAGCGAGGTGCTAGGTCTGATAAAGCCTTTTTCAAGCAAGTCCCTTAGTTGTTCCTTCAACTCTCTCAGCTATGTAGGTGCCATTCTATGGGGAGGAATAGATATTGGCTGAGTATCTGGTAATATGTAAATAGCAAACTCAATTTCTCGCTCTGGCGAAAGACGTGGAAGCTCATAGGGAAAAACATCAGGAAACTCGTTAACCACAGGGATAGATTGAACGGTTGGTGACTCTACTTTCACATCCTTAATGAACTAAGTGATAAATATATCAATTTCTAATCATCTTCCTTGCCTTGAGATAGGAAATAAACCTACCTATCGGTGATCCCGTATTACCTTTTCACTCTGAAACAAGCTCCCTTGGAAACTGGAATCGAACCATCTTTGATCTACAATCAATGTTGGCATAACAAGAAGCCAACCAATCCATACCCAGTATAACATTACATTCTACCATATCTAACTCAATTAGGTATGCTACTGTAGATCGACTATGAATTACTATTGTACAATCTCTATATACCCGCCTAGCTATTACTGGATCCCCAACAGATGTGGACACCTCAAAAGGTTTAACCAACTCAGGTTCTATTCCAAACTTACTAGCAACCAACGGAGTAATATATGATAATGTGGAACCTGGTCAATCTATGCATATGCATCATATGAGGAGACTGATAATATACCTGTAACAACATCAGGTGACGACTCCTGATCCTGTCGACCTACTAATGCATAAATGTGGTTCTGAGGACCGCTCGAGCTAGATGCTCCACCTCTGCCTCTACCACGATCGGTTGGTGCATGTGAACCTTGCCTAGGGCGGCGTAATGATGATGACAAACCAACTACAGATCCCGCTGTCTGAACTATGCTTGTACCACCTCATGTCGAACAATGTCTCATAATGTGGCCTGGATAACCATAGGTATAACAAACACCCAACCCCATACGGCACTGCCCGACGTGCTGCTTACCACACTGAGCACATCGTGGCAAGGGCGACCTCATCTGACTTGACTCACCCCTATATTGAGAACTTGAGGCCCTGGAACTCTTACTAGGCCCTGAATATGTGGAACGATCAAATCTCCTATCGACAAACTGAAGGGATGCGTTAGCCGATAGCTGGGCTGGATTCCTCAGGTATTGTTGTCTCTGACCACCTCGAAACTCACCAGAAGGACCCGAAGATCTCGCTCTCTTACTATGGACCCTATCATGCTCACGATCAACCCACTTCTTCTGCTTACGCTCCTCTAAACCCTGAACGTATGCCTGAATACGAGAAATATCCATGCCTGGCTAAAGTGAGACTTCCATACAGTCGTTAAGTAGGTGCGGCTCTAACCCCATCACAAACCGGTAAACCCAATCCTCCATCTTAGCTACAATAATGGGAGTATACCTAGCTAAACAGTCAAACTGAAGGTTGTACTCCCGAACCCTCATATTACCCTGCCGAAGGGTCAAGAACCTATAAACTCTGGCCCGTCTAAGCTATGATGGCAGATAATGACAAAGAAAAGCCTCTGTAAACTCATGCCATACAGCTAGAGGGGCATCCTCACCTCTGGATAACTCCCAATACTAGTACAAATTAACCGCACATTCTAAAGCCTATAGGAAGCTAGCTTAACTGACTCAGTTACAAAGGCCTTCATTACTCTCGAAGTCCTCTGCATCCTATCGATAAATACACGAGGGTCCTCGTTTGGATCTTCTCCAGTGAATACCGGAGGGTCCAAATGAATGAAATCACGAACCCTCGCACTGATGGCCCTATCTACATGACCATTACCTAATTTCTAACGCCGAGATTGTGCGGCTACTAATCGAGTCAATAGCTGAATAGCATCTCTCATCTCCTGCCCCGGTGCATCTAGATGAGGAGTTGGTTGTACAAGGGCAGGCGCTGGAGCTGGTGCCCCTCGGAGCTCCTCTGAAGAGGGTGGGGTATGTGAAGTTTGAGATGGATTCTCACTATTAGACTCTCCCCGAGCCCTGGTAACTCGTGGCGCTCGACTAGTAGTCTCATCATCCATGGACTTGCCCTTCCGGGCGGTGTAGCCTTCTTAGGCATCGCTAAAAACATAATATATAGTTAGGAAATGAATCCTTATATCGCACGATCTAAGATAAGAAAGAAGCATAACATCCTATATGTCTTGTAGCCTCCTATTTATAAATGTGGTGCACAACACACTCATAAACAAGACTCTACTAGACACGGTCTGTAGACAACCCTAGGACAGAGCTGCTCTGATACCACTTTTGTCACGACCCAAAGCGATGGGCCATGACGAGTGCCCGAGTCCTACCTGTCGAACACCCCTAAGCATGCGTCTAAGATATAAACATGAATTAAGGGTAGGTAATGAATACCATCTGTCAATGAACTGCTGAATTACATGAATAAAATACTTGAGGAACACATGTCCAAAAGACATATATACATATACATGCGGAATACGGTAGGGCGAGCCGACAAGGCTGCTATAGACAACTATATGTCTAAAACTGAAAGTCGACAAGGCCACATACTATTCTACTATACATGAGTATCTA
The DNA here is from genome assembly GCA_000715115.1 of Nicotiana otophora. Classification (NCBI taxonomy): domain Eukaryota; kingdom Viridiplantae; phylum Streptophyta; class Magnoliopsida; order Solanales; family Solanaceae; genus Nicotiana; species Nicotiana otophora. The sequence continues at coordinate 97,520 of AWOL01S0002312.1, forward strand.
CAGACTTCTAATAAAGTGTACAATTTTATAATGGATGGGAGTGGGGCCTGTCATACCCATATCTAAATACAAAAATAGCGTACCAAACCTAATAACAGCTCCGGATCAAGTGGAGCACACCAACTCTCGCTGATCAAGGATCCTAAAAAGGGGGACCGTCAGCTTGTCTACCTGCACCTGCGGGCATGAAACGCAGCATCCCTAGGAAAAAATGGACATCAATACGAATAATGTACCGAGTATGTAAGGCATGAAAATCAGTACATAAAAGACATAAAAGAAACATGGAGTAAAGGAAACCACCTGTAAGTCTAAATAACTATGTAAATTCTGAAATATTTATAAGGTCATGCATGTGCGTATGAATGTCGTATCATGTCTACGTATATGTGTACATAACATCATCAAGCCTTTGAGGGCATCCCATCATATCATCTCGGCCTCTATGGGAGAAATCATCAATGTATACCAACTGATTAGGTGGTGGTGCGTATATAACGCCGTAACTTTTTCTCATATCCTATATACATATAACATACGCGTATATAACGCCATCTGGTCATGGGTCAATGTACATGTATAAATGAATGAAATGCATAAGAATTAAGGTAATATGATTTCTCGGAACTTCATAAGATCACTATGTCTTCGGATAAACTTTATCAATTACGCATTTTTCTGAGACCCATGAACAGAAGATATAATTATAAAACACATGGGAATTCAAGAACTTAGGCACCCCTAGTGCTTCTATGAATAGAGACATTTATGAAAGTTGTGCATTTGCTCGTTTCGTTTGTGTCATATGGGTCATGCCAAAAGGAAAGAAAGGATAGCCTTAACATACCTGAGTTGATTCTCTTGACAATCCCTCTAATACACGACAATCGCAACAAAATACGTGACGACAAGATCGAAGTAGGGAAAACTCCGTATGATATTCTTGAGAAATGTTATATCGGGTTCCCTTAGAATTGCAAAATCCTGTTGCTATTATGCTATGTAGTTTCATATGAATTTTTGCTGAAGCTTTCATCCATTACTTTATAGAGACAAGCATGTCCCATTAGTGAATTAGAGAGGTCTCATATCTTTGTGGTTGTGGGCCCCACTTGATAAGGGTGCCTTTGCCAACCTCCCCTAAATGGGCCCCATTGATACCATGCCCGAACCTATGGTGGTCGCCGACATGTGTCTTCTCCTCGTCCTCTAGGGTTCGAGTGGTGGACAGATCTGAAATTTTGTGGTGCAACTGTATATGAGTTGGAGAGCAACCTCCTTGGCTTGGAACCACTATATTTGGCCCAGCAGCAGGCTGAGATTTTGCATCGAAGCCCAGGTGATTATTTGCTACAGTATTCACTCCACCATCTTTGAAATATGTAACTACTAGGGATGAATTAAGAAGGACTTCCGGTGGAATACTGTGCATTCCGGCGTGACAATTACTGTTCACCAGTGACTTCTGTACGGAGAGAAAACTTTGGGGGTGGTGGAGTGTTTCTATTATTGGTTGACATAAAGTAGTTTTTTTCATTTCAACAAAACATGTACTTTCTTTTCATAATGTAGAAAGAGTAGTTTCTTTCATTTCAACAATCTAAGTATTTTCTTTTTATGATGTAGAAAAAGTATTTACTTTTTCTGATGTAGAAAAATATTTTCTTTCATTTTAACAAAATGAGTACTTTCTTTTCATGATGTAGAAAAAATATTTTCTCGTTTCAACGAACTGAGTATTTTCTTTTCATGATTTAGAAAATGCATTTTCTTTCATTCAACAATATGAGTAATTTCTTTTCATATTGTAGAAAAGATACTTTCCTTTTCAACAAAATAAAGTATTTTTTTTTAGTTATCGAGCTCAAATTTTAACGTTGTTCATGTGTGAAAAAGTAAAGTAGCACATTAGTTCCTTTGGGTTTGTGTGAATTTTAAAAAGAATTATTAAATTATTGAAAACAAAAAGAGTCAGGAGGAGGGGGTAGGGTTGGAGTGGGGGGGAGGGGTA
>AWOL01S0002312.1:99619-119139 GCA_000715115.1 Nicotiana otophora
AAGGTGGGTTGAGGAGAGTATAAAAAATTATTTTTCTAAAAATATTTTATAATCTCTAACCAAACACTAGAAAATATTTTTCGGAAATTATTTTTCACTCACCAACCAATCAAGGGAAAATAAGTGATAAAACCATTCATTTTTCAGGAAAACATTTTCTAGGAAACTGTTACGACCCCAATTTCCCTCCGTAGGATATCATGATGGCACCTAGTCTCTAAGACTAGGTAAGACTAACATACATGCAATATTCACAGAGAATTTATAAAGAACCTTCAAATAACTCAACCTCTATCATATAGAGAAACCCCGTAACTCAATAGAACACAACTTCCCCAAATCCGGTGAATACAAGACATAAGCTCTATAAGATGGTACTGAACATTCCTATACATCAGCATCTATAAAAGGATAAGAAAATCAAATAGACTACATGGAGGGTGACTCTGAGGCTTGCGGACGCCGGCGGGTATACCTTGAAGTCTTCGTAACTAGGCTCGTCTCACTGGTGCCTTGACTTGTAGGAGGTACCTGGATCTGCACAAAAAGATGAGCAGAAGCGTAGCATGAGTACACCACAAAGGTACCCAGTAAGTGCCAAGCCTAACCTCGGTAGAGTAGTGACGAGGTCAGGTCAAGGCCCTACTGGAATAAATATGAAGCTGAACAGGTATATAACAGTGTAATAAGGATAATAATAGAAATGAGAGAATAAAGAAACATATCGAGAATAGCTACACTGAACTAAGGCAAATAATTCATCACGGAAGCCAACAAGGAATGTTATGACACGGAACAAAGCAACAAAACACAAGTGAAGTAATAGAATAGTATCAACAAGAATCACTACCGAGGTACTGCCTTGTAGTCTCAAGTCATAAAGCATTTCACAATCTTTCCTTATATCACCACGGCAACCTTTCATTTAGTTTTGAAAATTATTTTTCCCGAAATAGCTTCCCCCGTTTTAGCCCACCTTATCACACCGCGTGGCTCTAAGTAGTTCCCCTACTAGAAACCCGCGTATCAAGCCCACCTTATACCACCGTATGCGTATCAATATCACAATGTATCCCAAATTGACCTCAAGTGCCCAACATCATAACTTGCCAAAGAAACCAACAACAATAGTGTTTTCATAACAAATAGCTCATGGCTCAACCACTATATGCACAAGAGTCTCACAATAACAACCAGAAGAGAATCACTCAACAAGAATAGTATTTCACAACTTTACAACTCAATGTAAATCACGGCCTTTATAACTCAATACCAATTTCAACAACAAGATATTCCAAAACTAACAACTCAACGGTTGAATAATGAATAAGGAATAGAGGAAACAATACTTCAACTAAATATGTATAGGCAATTAAGAAGTAAGAGATAAGACAGGTAGAGCATGTGAGAATATAGACTAATGATGATGATTATAACATGTTAAGGTAACTCAGTTAAGGCATGAAAGGAATCTACACAGCTAAAACCGGTAAATTTCCACATTTACCCCGTGTACACACTCCTCACCTTGCGTACACAGTTATCACATAACACAGTTAATGCAAACCAACACCAATCCTAAGGGGTAATTCCCCCACACAAAGTTAGGCAAGACACTTACCTCAAAACACGCTAACTCAATCCACTAGTAAGCCTTTCCCTCGATTATCCAACTCTGAAATGCTCGAATCTAGGAACTTTATACCATAAATATAAACTACAAGAAACTATTTCGAACAATAAATGTTACATCCCGCATTTTGTACGTTAAAGTTTTGCCGTAAGTTAATTGACGTAAGCTCGGGAATGAGATTATTTTTGAGGTTATAAATATATATGTTATCTGTAACAATCGATAAGTGAGTGTCATGAAGATTAGATGGTAAACAAATCAAATAATGAGTATTCGTTGAAGTTTGTCAATTTGGAATAAAATACGGTCAAAGCTATAATATCCGGTATTGATGGACTAGTGCCATACAAGGTACCACACGATCATGATAGTAAGGTATATAAAGTATGTTAAAAGTGATTACTATTTTAAGTAATTTGAGATAATTCTTAATTATGTGGATAATTGGTTAATTATTGATTTTTAGTAGGAGATTAACAAGGTAATTAGAAATTTGTGGATAAATATCATACGGATTTTCCCTACTTCGATCCGCCGTTACATGTTTTCGCAAAAGACGTGGGTTAGAGGGATTGTTAAGAGAATCGACTCAGGTATGTTAAGGCTATCCCTTCTTTCCTTTTGGCAAGAATCATATGATACAAAAAAAAAGAGCAAACGCACAACTTTCATAAATATCTCTATTCGTAGAAGCACTAGGGACACCTATGTTCTTGAATTCCCATGTGTCTTATTATTATATCTTCTGTTCATGGGTCTCAGAAAAATGCGTAATTGATAAAGTTCATCGGAAGACATATTGATCTTATGACATTTCGAGAAATCTTATTAACTTACTTCTTATGAATTTCATTCATTTATATATGTACCTTGACCCATGACCATATGGCGTTATATACGCGTATGTTATATGTATATGGGATATGGGAAAAGGTTACGGCGTTATATACGCACCACCACCTGATCAGTTGGTATACGTTGATGATTTCACCCACAGAGGCCGAGATAATATGAAGGGATGCCCTCAGAGGCTTGATGATATTATGTACACATATACCTATGCATGATACGATATTTATACGCACATGCATGACTTTATAAATATTTCAGGATTCACAAAGTTATTTAGACTTATGGGCGAATTCCTTTACTCCATGTTTCATTTATGTACTGATTTCCATACCTTACATACTCGGTACATTATTTGTACTGACGCCTTAATTCCCGAGGCCTGCGTTTCATGCCTCCAGGTGCAGGTAGACAGGCTGGCGGTCCCCTTTTTTAGGATCCCTGATCAGCGAGAGTTGGTGTGCTCCACTTGATCCGGAGCTGTTATTAGTCTTGGTACGCTATTTTTATATGTAGATATGGGTACGACGGGGCCCAATCCCGTCCTTCATACAGTTGTACACTCTATTAGATGTCTGTAGACAGTCTTATATAGTTGGAAAGTACGTAGCCTTGTTGGCTTCTTGTTTTGGATATATAGTTGTCTATAGCAGCCTTGTCGGCTCGGTCTACCGTATTTCGCATGTATATGTATATATGTCTTTTGTACATGTTTTCCTCACGTATGTTATTCACATGATTCAATAGTTGTTGATAGATGTTATTCATGACCTACCCTTAATTTATGTTTATATCTTAGACGCATGCTTAGGGGTGTTTGACAGGTAGGACTCGGGCACTCGTCATGGCCCATCAGTTTGGGTCGTGACAATAAAGTTACGATCTTTACAAAGAAACAAAAATTCAACTCAGAAAGTCAACCCCGGGCTTGCATCTCAGAACCCGACCAAAATTACAAAATCCGAACACCCATTCGATAACGATTCCAACCATACAAGAATTACTCTAATCCGACCTCAAATCGCCTTTCAAGAAGTTTTTATAATTATTCCCAAATTTCCAACTCAAATCATTAATTAATTGATGAAAATAACAATGGATTCATGTAATATAACAAAAACCGAGTTAGAATCTCTTACCCTGATGAATTTCTTGAAAATCCCTCAAAATATCGCCACAAACAGAGCTCTTTAGGTCCAAAAATGAATATTGAAATCAAACCCTCGAACTTAGCCCTTTTCTGCCCAGTGATTCTGCAGCTGCGGTCACTTAGTCGCATCAGCGACATCGCACCTGTAGAAAAACCATGGTGCGGTTCCAGCTTAAGTCACGAATATTTGCTTCTCCGGACCAAACACGCTTTTGCGCTTCCGCTTAGGCAGACGTTGTCCGTTTCTGCTATCCCAGGCCTCCCTGGCCATATCCGCTTATGCGATGCATTCCCCGCATCGGCGAGTTCGCTTCTGCAGTACAGCAGGTCAATATTCACTTATGTAACTCGAGGGCCGCTCCTGTGGCACCGCACCTGTGACCCAAAATGCACAGGTGCGATTGCACTAGTCATAGCAAAACTTCAGCAATCACACAAGTCCAAACTTGTGCCGAATTCAATCCGAATCACACCCGGGGCCCACAGAACCCCGTCCGAATATACCAACAAGTTCCAAAACACATAACGGACCTACTCGAGGCCAAAAATCACATCAAGCAACATAGATTCTAGAATCGCAACCCAATTCAAGCCTATTGAAACTATGAACTTCTGAATTCCAAAACTAATGATGATTCATAACAAATCAACTCCGATTGTCTTCAAATTTTGCACACAAGTCATAAATGACATGACTGACCTATTCCAACTTCCGAAATAGGAATCCGACCCTGATAACAATAAAGTCAACTCCCAGTCAAACTTTCCAACCATCCAAACATTCAACTTTCTAACTTTCGCCAATTCAAGTCGAAACGACCTACGAACCTCCAAATCAACATTCGGGCATGCTCCTAAGTCCAAAATCACCATACTGAGCTATTGGAACCGTCGAAACTCCATTCCGGAGTTGTCTACACAAAAAGCAAACTACGGTCAACTCTTTCAACTTAAGCCTCCAACTTAGGGACTATGTGTCCCATTTCACTTTGAAACTCACCTGAAACCAAAACCAAACACCCCCGGCAAATCACATAACCATAATAAGACATAGAGGAGGCAATAAATAGGGGATCAGTGCTAAAATACTCAAAACAATCAGTAGGGTCGTTACATACTCCCCCTCTTAAAACAAACGTTCGTTCTCGAACGAGTATAGAGATATACCTGAAGTGGTGAAAAGATGAGGATAATGGCTATGCACAACATGCTCGGTCTCCCAAATCGCCTCCTCTAGTGGTTGACCACTCCACTGAACCTTCATTGAAGCAATGTTCTTCGACCTGAACTTTCGGACGTGCCTGTCCAAAATGGCCACTGGCTCCTCAACATAAGACAAATCCTTGTCAAACTAGACTGAGCTGAAATCCAACATATGAGATGGATCACCAAGATACTTCCGAAGCATAGAAACATGGAATACTAGATGAACTGCAGCTAGACTAGGTGGCAGTGCAAGCTTGTAGGCCACCTCTCCAATCCTCTCAAGAATCTCAAAAGGTTCGATATACCTAGGGCTCAACTTTGCCTTCTTCCCGAACCTCATAACACCCCTCATGGGCGAAACCTGGAGCAAGACCCGCTCCCCAATCATGAATACAACATCGCGAAACTTTTGATCCACATCACTCTTCTATCTAGATTGGGCTGTATGAAGTCGATCTTGAATCAATTTAACCTTTTCCAAAGCATCCTGAACCAAGTCAGTACCCAATAGCCTAGCCTTACCTGGCTCAAACCAACCCACTAGAGACCGGCATCGTCTCCCACACAAGGCCTCATACAGAGCCATCTGAATGCTCGACTAGTAGCTATTGTTGTAGGCAAACTTTGTGAGCGGAAAGAACTGATCCCATGAACCCCCGAACTCCATCACACAGGCACGAAGCATATCCTCTAATATCTGAATAGTGTGCTCGGATTGTCCGTCCGTTTGAGGGTGGAATGTTATACTCAATTAAACTCGTGTGACCAACTCACATTGTACGGCCCTCCAGAATCGCGATGTAAACTGTGTAGCCCGGTCAGAGATGATGGATACCGGCATGCCATGAAGTCGGACAATCTCGCGAATATAGACCTAAGCCAGCTGCTTTAAAGAATAAGTAGTCACCACTGGAATGAAATGAGCCGACTTGGTCAACCTATCAACAATCACACATAGTGCATCAAACTTCTTCTGAGTCTGTGGGAGCCCAACAACAAAATGCATGGTAACCCGTTCCCATTTCCACTCGGGAATCTCTAGCCTCTGAAGCAATCCACCTGGACATTGATGCTCACACTTCACCTGCTGACAATTTAGGCATCGAGCTACATACTATGTCGTTTTTCATCCTCCTCCACCAATAGTGCTGCCTCAAGTCCTGATACATCTTAGCGGCACCCGGATGAATAGAGTACTGCAAACTATGGGCCTCCTGAAGAATAAACTCACACAAACCATCTACATTGGGCACAAATAGCCAGCCCTTCATCCATAACACACTATCATCCCCAATAGTGACCTCCTTGGCATCTCCGTGTGGAACCGTGTCCTTAGGACAAGCAAATGGGGGTCATCATACTGACGCTCTCTGATACTATCAAATAGAGAAGACCGAGAAACTACACAAGCCAAAAGTCGACTCGGCTCCAATATATCCAATCTAATAAACTGGTTGGCCAAGGCCTGAACATCCAATGCTAATGGACTCTCTGTTGCCGGTAGATATGATAAACCGCCTAAGCTCTCCGCCTTATGACTCAAGTCATCGACCACCACATTGGCCTTCCCGGGATGATATAAAGTGGTGATATCATAGTCCTTAAGCAACTCTAACCATCTCACACAAGTTAAGATCCTTCTGTTTGAACAGATGTTGTAGACTTCGGTGGTCGGTATAGACCCCACAAGGGACACCGTACAAATAGTGCCGCCAAATCTTCAAGGCGTGAACAATAGTTGCTAACTCAAGGTTGTGGACAAGATAATTCTTCTCGTGTACCTTCAGCTATCTAGACGCATAGGCAATCACCCTACCATCTTGCATTAACACCGTGCCGAGGCTAACACGTGACGCATTAAAGCATACTGTGTAAGACGTCGAACCCGTAGACAATACCAAAACTAGGGATTTAGTCAAAGCAGTCTTGAGCTTTTGAATGCTCTCCTCACACTCCTCGGTTCATCTGAATGGAGCACCCTTCTGGGTCAATCTGGTCAAAGGAGCAGCAATAGATGTGATACCCTCTACGAAATGACAGTAATACCTTACCAAACAAAGAAAACTCCGAATCTCAATAGCTGAAGATGGTCTGGGCCAGCTCTACACTGCTTCAATCTTCTTCTGATCTATATTGATCCCCTCACTCGACACTATATGCCCCAAAAACACTACCAAATCAAGCCAGAATTCACACTTTTAAAATTTTGCATACAACTTCTTTTCTCTCAAGGTCAAAAGCACAATCTTCAGGTACTTCTCATGATCCTTCCGTCTCTGGGAGTACACCAAGATGTCATCAATAAAGACAATGATGAATGAGTCAAGATAGGGATTGAATACACTGTTCATCAAGTGCATGAAGGTTGCTAGGGTGTTGGTCGGCCCAAATAATATCACAAGGAACTCGTAATGACCATACCGAGTCTTGAAGGCAGTCTTCAAAATATCCGAATCTCGAATCTTCAGCTGGTGATAGCATGACCGCAGATCAATCTTTGAGAACACTCTGGCACCCTGTAGCTGATCAAATAGGTCATCAATGCATGGCAATGGATAGTTGTTCTTCACTGTAACCTTGTTCAACTGTCGATAATCAATACACATGTGCATAAAACCATCCTTATTCTTTACAAATAAGACCGGAGCACCCCAAGGTGACACACTAGCCCGAATGAGGCCCTTATCAAGCAACTCTTGCAAATGCTCCTTTAACTCCTTCAACTCCGCTGGGGCCATACGATATGGTGGAATAGAAATGGGATGAGTACCCGGCAACAAATCAATACCAAAATCAATATCCCTATCGGGCGGCATGCTCGGAAGATCTGCCAAAAATACATCTGGATAGTTCCTCACTACCGGAACTGACTCAACGGTAAGATTATCAACACTGACATCTCTCACAAAGGCTATATATGCCTCACACCCCTTCCCAACCATCCGCTGTGCCTTAAGGAAAGACACCATTCTACTAGGAACATAATCCAAAGTACCCATCCACTCCAACTGCAGCAAGCCTGGCATAGCCAAAGTCACCGTCTTGGCTTGAATATCAAGAATAGCATGATAGGGAGACAACCATTCCATGCCCAAAATAACATCAAAATCTATTATACTAAGTAATAATAGGTCAGCTATGATCTCAAAACCACCATGAACAACTAAACACGACCGATACACAGGGTCAACAACAATGGAATCCCCCACTGGCATGGACACATAGACAGGAGAACTCAAGGAATCACGGGATATACCTAAATATGGAGCAAAGTAAGATGATATATAGGAATACGTGGAGCCTAGATCAAATAAGACTGAGGCATCTCTATGACAAATCGGAACAATACCTGTGATGACTGAGTCGGATGTAACTGCCTCCGTCCTAGTCAGAAAAGCATAACATCTGGCCTAGCCTTCCCCTCTAGGGCGAGCTCTACCCGCCTGACCTCCACCTCTAGCTTTCTACGCAGGTGGAGTGACAACTGGTGCGGTAACCATGGCCTGATAAGCCTGAGGACCCTGTGGAATACGTGGAGCTTGAGTAGTCTGTGGAGGTGCACCCTTCCTAAGTCTGGGGTAGTCCCTCACTATGTGACGAGTATCACCACACTCAAAACAAGCTCTCGGAGGGACGTGGCTACTGGAATTGGCTCGGCCCTGGCCGGTTGGACTGACTGCTGAAAGCACCCTGTGTAGGAGGTGCACTAGACAGTAGCAGTGCATAATGGGCAACCTAAGACCTGGGAGTGGCCGGAATACCGCTGCAAGTGCTGAATGAACAGAACGGCTCACATAGCCTCTACCATGACGGGCTGCAACTGGGGCACAGACACCACAATATATGCCAGAATCTCGAGGCCTCTTGGCCTTCCTCTCCTCTCTCTCCCGACCTTACATACCCTCCAATCTCCGAGCGATCTCCACAACCTGCTGGTATGGGGTATCAGCCTCCAACTTCCTAGCCATATGGAATCTAATACCATGGGTGAGCCCCTCGATAAACCGATAGACTCGCTTTCTAACTGTGGAGACTAAGGCTGGTGCATGTTTGGACAACTCGCTGAACCTGACAGCATACTCTGATACGGTCATAGCACCCTGGCGCAACTGCTCAAACTACGCGCACCATGCATCCCGAAGGCTCTAGGTAAAAAACTCCCTCATGAACATCTCTGAAAGCTGAGCCCATGTGAGTGAAGCTGTCTCGGCCAGGCTACCAAACTCATACGATCGCCACCATTAATAAGCCGGTCTCTTAAACTGGAACATAGTGAAAACAACCCTACTCGACTCCATAATACCCATAGTACGGAGGATACGATGGTACTGCTCAAAGAAACCTTGTACGTCATCTATATCTAGGCCGCTGAGTGTAGGAGGATGGTATTTCTTGTACCCCTTGAGCCTGATCTGCTCCTCTTCAAACAAGGCTGCCTTAACCTCGAGCTGAACTGGGACAACCGGCTGCACTGGTATGACCTATGGGACCTGGTCAACTTGGAACTGCTGCTCTGGGGTATGGGCTGCAGGAGTCTGTGCTCCTCCCCAGCCCGCGATGTGACAGGAGCAAGTGGAATCAACCCTGCCTGAGCTAGAGTGTCAAACATGCTCAAAAACTAGGCGAGGGTCTCTTGAAGTTCAAGGGTAGTAACAGGCATCTCAGGTGCTTGCCCTCCAACTAGAGCTACTGGTGGCTCCTCTATAGCTGCTCGGGTAGGTGCTCTAGCAGCACCACGTGCCCGTCCCTGGCCTCTATAGCAGCTCGGGAAGGATTCAAGTTTTGGAAGCTTAAGTAGTAAGAGTTGACCAGAATTTGACTTTTGTGTAAACGACTCAGGAATGGGTTTTGGATGATTTCAATAACTCTGTTGGGTGATTCTGGACTTAGGAGCGTGTCCGGAATGTGAATTGGAGGTCCGTAGCTAATTTAGGCTTGAATTGGCGAAAGCTAAATTTTTAGACATTTTGACCGGTAGTGGAATTTTTGACATCGGGGTCGGATTCTGATTTTGATTCTGGAAGTTGGAGTAGGTCCGTAAGGCTAAATATGACTTGTGTGCAAAATTTGAGGTCAATCAGACGTGGTTTGATGGGTTTCGGTATCGGTTTTAGAAGTTTGAAGTTTCAAAGTTCATTAAGTTTTAATCGGAGGGTGATTCGTGTTTTAAGCGTTGTTTTATGTTATTTGAGGGCTCAACTAAGTTTGTATGGTATTTTAGGACTTGTTGGTATATTTGGTTGTGGTCCCAGGGGCCTCGGGTGTGCTTCATATGCTTAACGGATTGAAATTGGACTTAGGTAAAAGGCTGAAGTTTTTTGGTTTCTGTTGTTTCGCACCTGCGGTGGGGAGACTGCAGGTGCGGGATCGCACGCGCGCGAGGTCTATCGCAGAAGCGGAGTGGGGTAGGTGCTTAGGGGTCGCATGTGTGAGGCAAATATCACCATTTGCGATGCCCGCAGATGCGCCAACGGAGCCCAGGTGCAAAGTGAGACTGCACAAGAGGACCGGGTTCCGCAGGCGCGCACACGCAGGTGCGACCCCTTCATCGCATATGCGGACCCAGCCCCCTTAAGTCATTTCTGCACTTGCAAGGGAAATTCCCCAGGTGCGGCATCGCAGGTGCGATAGTAGGTCCGCAGATGCAGAAACGCTGGGTAGAAAAGATCAAGTTCGAGGGTTTGTTTTCCATTTTCAATTTTGGGACCTTGAGAGCTCAGTCCGAGGCGATTTTTTGAGGGTTCTTCAAGGGAATTATTGGGGTAAGTGATTCTAACCCGGATTGGACTTTATTTCATGAATCTATTACTATTTTCATTATCTAATTAGGGATTTGAGTTGGAAAGTTGGAGGAAAATGGTATAAACTTCCTAGACTAAAATTTTGAGTTTTGAAAGGCGATTTGAGGTCAGATTCGAGTAATTCTTATATGGTTAGACTCGTGAGTGAATGGGTGTTTATATTTTGTGACTTCTAGCCGATTCCGAGACGTGGGCTCAGGTCGACCTTTGGGGCGATTTTTTAATTTTTTGCTTTAGCTTTGATTTCATTAATTATATTAGTTTCTTATAGTTGTATTTATGGTATGTAATTGATTTTGGCTAGATTTGGGCCATTCGGAGTCGGATATTCGTGGAAAAGGCATCGTTACCGATTGATTGAGCTTGGTTTGAGATAAGTGGCTTGCCTAACCTTATGTGGGGGAAATCCCCTTAGGATTTGGTACTGTTGTGATATGTGAGCACCGTGTACGTGAGGTGACGAGTACGTACACTGGCTATTTGTTGTAAAACCCAATTTATTTTACTGAGTAGTAACTTGTTTTTCATTTAATTTGAGTTATACCGTTTAAATGAGTATTAGTCTATTTTCATTTATAATTGAGCTATTCCAATATGTGTAGTTATCCTGTTTAGTCTAATATCGCATGTAGTTGATTTCCTGCTTTTCCTTGTTCTTTATCAATATAACTGTAGAAATCTTGTTGTTAACTGTCATATTTATCGGTTTGAGCTATGTGTTTACTTTTGAGACTACGAGGAGGTTCCTTAGGAGTTCTCCCTGTACATTTACTTTTGAGACTACGAGGCGGTACCTCTGGAGTTCTCCCTGCATATTTACTTTTGAGACTATGGGAAGGTTCCTCGGGAGTTCTCCCTACACATTTACTTTTGAGACTACGAGGCGGTACCTCGGGAGTTCTCCCTGCACATTTACTTTTGAGACTACGAGGCGGTACCTCAGGAGATTTCTTTGCTTCTTTACTTCGGGACTACGAGATGGTATCTCGGGAGATCCCCTACTGTTTACCCCTATGTTGTTCTGCTAGTTTTGCTATATTTTCCTTTTGTTAAATTCCAGTCTATTAATATACTGTTATATTCCCCTACTTTATTTATTATATACCAGTGGGCCTGACCTGACCTCGTCACTACTCTACCGAGGTTAGGCTTGGCACTTATAGGTACCGTTGTGGTGTACTCATGCTACTCTTCTGCACATGTTTTTCTGGGAAGATCCAGGTACTTCTTATCAGCCCCGCTATTAGCCGAGAGTGCTTGCTGCTGTATGGAGACTTCAAGGTATATCTACCGCATCCGCAGACCTAGGAGTCCGCCGCTATTCTACCCTATGTCAAACACTTCCCGTATTCCTTTTATTAGACTCTGGTGTATAGAGATGTTATTTTCCTTCTGCAGCTTGTGACTTACGATGTTTTGGGTTTTGGGAAGACTGTGTATTTAGAGAGTATTGGTTATTGTACCTGCCGAGTGGCATTGTTACTAGTTATTCAGTTATCCACTGCTATTAGTTGCCAAGTTTTACTTTCGTTTTGTTATTTTCCACAATTTGATAGGCTTACCTAGTCGTAGAGACTAGGTGCCGTCATGATGTTATACGGAGGGAGTTTGGGTTGGGACAAATACAAAGACAGAGATTTAGAATTTTGAAGTCAACAAATTCGCACGATAAGGAATAAGAGAAGTGAAGCTTTCCTAACAGTTCCATAGCCTCCCGAAGATAAGTATAGACGTCTTCGTACCGATCCGCGAGACTCTACTAAACCTGCTTGTGACTCTTAACACCTATGAACCTAAAGCTCTGATACCAACTTGTCACAACTCCAATTTCCCTCCGTAGGATATCGTGATGGCACCTAGTCTCTAAGACTAGGTAAGCCTAATATACATGCAATATTAACTGATAATTTATAAAAAACCTTCAAATAACTCAACCACTATCATATAGAGAAACGCCGTAACTCAACATAACACAACTTCCCAAAATCTGGTGAATACAAGTCACAAGCTCTATAAGATGGTATTGGACATCCCTATACATCAGTGCCTATAAAAGGATAAGAAAATGAAATAGGCTAGATAGAGGGTGACTCCGAGGCTTGTGGATACCGACAAGTATACCTTGAAGTCTCTGAAACTGAGCTCGTCTCACTGGTGCCTGGACTGGTAGGAGGTACCTGGATCTGCACAAAAAGATATGCAGAAGCATAGCATGAGTACACCACAACGGTACCCAATAAGTGCCAAGCCTAACCTCGGTAGAGTAGTGACAAGGTCAGGTCAAGGCCCTCCTAGAATATATAAGAAGCTGAACATGTATATAACACTGTAATAATGATAACAATAGAAATGAGAAAATAAAGATACATACCGAGAATAGCTACACTAAACTAAGGCAAATAATGCATCACGGAAGCCAACAAGGAATGCTATGACACGAAACAAAGCAACAAAACACAAGTGAAGTAATAGAAAGGTATCGACAAGTCTCAAATCACAAAGCATTTCATAATCTTTCTTTATATCACCGCGGGAGCCTTGCATTTACTTTTGAAAATATGTTTTTCCGAAATAGCTTCCCGCGTTTTAGCCCACCTTATCACACCGTGTGGCTTCAAGTAGTTCCCCTACTAGCAACACGCGTATCAAGCCCACCTTATCTCACCACATGCGTTTCAAACCCAAAACCATATACCACCGCATGCGTATCAATATCACAATGGATCACAAATCGCACTTCAAGTGCCCAACATCACAACTTGCCAAAGAAACCAACAAAAATAGTATTTTCACAATAAATAGCTCATGGCTCAACCACAATATGAACAAGAGTCTCACAATAACAACCGAAAGAGAATCACTCAATAAGAATAGTATTTCACAACTTTACAACTCAATGTAAATCATGGCCTTTATAACTCAATACCAATTTCAACAACAAGATATTCCAATACTAACAACTCAACGGTTGAATAATGAATAAGGAATAGAGGAAACAATACTTCAACTAAATATGTATAGGTAATTAAGAAGTAAGAGATAAGACAAGTATAGCATGTGAATATAGACTAATGATGATGATTATAACATGTTAAGTTAACTCAATTAAGGCATAAAAGGAATCTACATAGCTAAAACCGATAAATTTTCACATTTAGCCCGTCTACACACTCGTACCTTGCGTACACGACTTTCACATAACACAATTAACGCAAACCAACACCAATCCTAAGGGGTAATTCCCCCACACAAAGCTAGGCAAGACACTTACCTCGAAACATGCTAACCCAATCCACTAGTAAGCCTTTTCCTCGATTATCCAACTCCGAAAGGCTCGAATCTAGGAACTTCATACCATAAATATAAACTATAGGAAACTATTTCGAACAATAAAGTTATGATCTTTACAAAGAAATAAAAAGTCAACTCAAAAAGTCAAACCCGAACTCGCATCTCGTAATCCGACAAAAATAATGAAATCCGAACACCCATTCGATAACGAGTCCAACCATACAAGAATTATTCGAATTCGGCCTCAAATCACCTTTCAAAACCCCAAAATTTAGTCTAAGAATTTTTTATAATTCTTCCCCAAATTTCGAACTCAAATCGCTAATTAAATGATGAAAATAACAATGGATTCATGTAATATAACAAAACCCGAGTTAGAATCTCTTACCCCGATGAATTTCATGAAAATCCCTCAAACAATCACCACAAACCGAGCTCTCCAGGTCCAAAAATGAATAATGAAATCAAACCCTCAAATTTAGCCCTTTTCTGCCTAGTGATTCCGCATCTGCGGTCACTTAGTCACATCTACGATGCTGCACCTGCTGAAAAACCATCGTAGGTGCGGTTCCAGCTTAAGACATGAATATAGACTTTTGCGGACCAAACGCGCTTCTGCACTTCCGCTTTTGCGGATAAAACGCGCTTCTACGTATGCCTCCCTGGCCAAATCTGCTTCTTCGATGCATTCCCCGTATCGGCGAGTTTGCTTGTGCGAGACATGGACCGCACCTGCGGTCCCAGTTGGTCATGACAATATTCGCTTCTGCGGCTCGAGGGCCGCTCCTGTGGTGCTACACGTGCGACCCATAATGCGCATGTGTGATTGCACTAGTCACAGCAATACGTCAGCAATCACACAAGTCCAAACTTGTTCTGGATTCAATCAGAATCACACCCGCGGCCCACGAGACCTCGTCTGAATATACTCACAAGTTTCGAATCACATAGCGGACCTACTCGAGGTCAAAAATCACCTCAAACAACATTGATTTTATGAATCACAACCCAATTCAAGCCTATTGAAACTATGAACTTTCGAATTCCAAAACTAATGCCGATTCATATCAAAACAACTCTGATTTACTTCAAATTATGCACACAAGTCATAAATGACATGACGGACCTATTCCAACTTCTGAAATCGGAATCCGACACCGATATCAATAAAGTGAGCTCGCGTCAATCTTTCCAACCTTCCGAACCTTCAACTTCCTAACTTTTTCCAATTCAAGTCCGAAACGACCTACAGACCTCTAAATTAACATCCGAACACGCTCCTATGTCCTAAATCACCATACAGAGCTATTTAAACCGTCAAAACTCCATTTCAGGGTCGTCTACAAAAAAGTCAAACTACGGTCAACTCTTTCAACTTAAGCCTCCAACTTAGGGACTATGTGTCCCCGCATTTCATTCCAAAAATCACCCGAAACCAAAACCAAACACCCCCGGCAAATTACATAACTATAATAAAATATAGAGGAGGCAATAAATAGGGGATCGGTGCTACAATACTCAAAACGACCGGCCGGGTCGTTACAGAAAATATTTTCCTTCATATTAAACACATTCTAAATCAATCACAAGTATTCAAACAAAATAGACTATTTCCTCGCATCCCAATTGGATCATCCACTTACTATTTGGTAATTAAACTGTTCCAACTGAATAAATAACTAAAAATATTAAGGGTGTGTTTGGCATGTAAAAAATGAGTGGTTTTATCACTTATTTTCCCTTGTTTTGTTGGTGAGTGAAAAATATTTTTCGAAAAAACGGTTATAGAGTATAAAATATTTTTAGGAAAATAATTTTTTATGCTACTCTCCTCAATCCACCTTCTCCAACATCCCATGTCTCCTGTACTCCTCCCCCTTCCCCCCTCCCTCGTACTCTAATTTCTTTAAAAATTTAATTATTCTTTTCGAAATTCACACAAATCCAAAGGAACTAATTTGCAACTTTACTTTTTCACACAAGAACAACGTTGAAATTTAAGCTCGATAACTAAAAAGAAAATACTTTATTTTGTTGAAAAGGAAAGTATTATTTCTACAACATAAAAAGAAATGTTGATGACAGAAAATACTTTTTCTATATTATGAAAAACAAATACTTAGTTTGTTTAAATGAAAAAAAATACTTTTTTCTACATCATGAAAAGAAAGTAATCATTTTATTAAATAAAAGAAAATATTTTTTCTACATCATGAAAAGAAAGTACTCGTTTTGCTCAAATAAAAGAAAATACTTTTCCACATCATGAAAGAAAGTACTCGTTTTGTTTAAATGAAAGAAACTACTTTTTCTATAACATGAAAATAAAAAACTTGTTTTGTTGAAATGAAAGAAAATATTTTTTTTAAATCATGAAAAAAAAGTACTCGTTTTGTTGAAATGAAAGAAAATACTTTTTCTACACCATGAAAAACAAGTACTCTTTTTGTTGAAAACAATACTTTTTCTATTTTAGGAAAAGAAAATACTTAGTTTGTTGAAATGAAAGAAAATACTTTTTCTACACCATGAAAAACAAGTACTCTTTTTGTTGAAAACAATACTTTTTCTATTTTAGGAAAAGAAAATACTTAGTTTGTTGAAATGAAAGCAAATACTTTTTCCACATCATGAAAAGAAAATACTCGTTTTGTTGAAATGAAAGAAAATACTTTTTCTACACCATGAAAAACAAGTACTCTTTTTGTTGAAAACAATACTTTTTCTATTTTAGGAAAAGAAAATACTTAGTTTGTTGAAATGAAAGCAAATACTTTTTCCACATCATGAAAAGAAAATACTCGTTTTGTTGAAATTAAAAAAACTAATTTTTCTACATTATGAAAAAAAAGTACTCGTTTTGTTGAATTGAAAGAAAATACTTTTCTACATCATAAAAAGAATATACTTATTCTGTTGAAATAAAAAAATATACTCTATTTATAACATGAAAAGGAAATACTTTTAATAATATTTCTATTGTGGGCGAGGTTGGGGTAGGTGGGTGTGGTGGGGGCTAAGGGTCGGGGTGGTTTGGGGGTGGNGGATGGGGAATAGGGTGGAGAAGGTTGAAAAAGAATTTTGAAAATGTTTTTCCTTCTTTTGATAGGGAAAATATTTTTCTCCAATTGGAAGAAAATTATTTCATGAGGAAAATATTTTCCAAAATATTTAAGCCAACCAAACATGAGAAAAGTGAAAAATATTTTCCTTCATACCAAACACACCCTAAGTCGTTTAATTTGATATTTGCTCCAATATATTTGAGGCCATGTCTAGATTTTTGTTTTTCACCAAATCTCTTCTCGTTAATCTCCTCTTCTACCCTCCCTATATCACTTTTATAATTAAAATATACTGACTCTTGATTTGCTGACATATTCATTTTTTTTAATTTGATTTGCCAAAGATGCGATTTTTGTAGATAATTCAGAAAACACATCTAACTCGAAAATCATGTCTGTCTTCTGAATTGTGCTTCTGTTCCCCTTGCCATTTTGGATTATTTTTTGAAAACCTGTTAAGGAGAAGGTAAATTTCATCAATGTTCCTTTTTAGGACTTGTCCTCCAACAGCAAAAACTTCCACTATATTTATTTGAGAGCTCGACCCTTCCAAAAAAGTGTGTGCCACTGCCTCATTTGCAATATTATGAAGTGCAGTTTCTCAACAATCCTTTGATTCTTTCCAAGCTAAATATATTTGTATTAGTAAAAAATAGACTTACCGCGTGGAGTAATACTACAATGACAGGTTTCATGGGAGTTGAAACGATAACGAAGAATGACGTGCGTAGAAGATATGAACAACACCCATGGGATCGCTTATGAAGATACCGTACATGTTAGTTTCAAAGTCGAATAGAAGAAAACAGGCCCTAGGTTGATAATAAAGATCATCGAAAGCCACAGATAAGGAAAGATCATGAATGATTACAATATGGAAGGAAACAATCAGATCCTAGATTATACGCGATTTGTTATTATTGCCTCAACTATTACAAATCATTCATATAACAGGCAATTAATGTAGTAAATACCGGTAACACACAGGAGCTAATCAAGGCAAACCGTTACAAATTGTAATGCTATTTAAACCCCCTTACTATAATGTCATGACCCTAATGTTCCTTCGTAGGATGTTGTGACGACACTTAGTTCTAAGACTAGGCAAGCCTAACAAACATGCGAAAATAACTGAAACAATAATTTAATAATCTCAAAACCCAACAACTAATATAAGGAAATATCTCCACAACTCCGTGTATATACAATAGCCCAAAACCCAGCATAGTGCAAGTCACAAGCTATATGCCAATATCAAAGTCATCCCTATACAATTGTATCTAGTAAAGAAGAAAAATATAGAAATGGGTAGAAGGTGACTCGGAGGCATACAAATGCGGGCAGGTGGACCTTGAAGTCTCCTAACGCAAACTCAACTGATTGGTGCCAGGATTGATAGGAAGCACCTGGATTTGTACAAAAAGATATGCAGAATCGTAGCATGAGTGCACCACAACGGTACCCAGTAAGTGCCAAACCTAACCTCGGTAGAATAGTGACGAGGTGTCACGACCCAAATCCCAACTATTCGTGATGGCACGTAACCCAACCCGCTAGGTAAGCCAATTAACAATAAATCAATTGCAATGAAATTTGATGAGACAATAATGATGAAATAACCGAACTTTTATACAAAATCCCAAGGACTGTTAGTACAAATCATGAGCTTCTAAGATTTAAAATTTACAAATCTGGTATGAAATAAAATACGCCATCTGTTTGAAATATACATGAACGGATTAAAATTCTAAAGCTACCAAGATCAAGAGGTAGCTATGACCGGAACGCGGGTACATCTTCAAATCCAACTCCTTCCATAAGCAACAACATCAGCATCCAACATCTACACGCAAGGTGCAGAAGTGTAGTATGAGTACAACCGACCCCATGTACTCAATAAGTAACAAACCTAACTTTAGGTTGAAAGTAGCGACGAGCTGGAACAATGTCGGAGTCCAACGCCAATAGCCAACAACAGTTCATAACAACATAATAAAAATGGTACAAGAAATAATTCAGAGGTACAATGCTTAACTCGGTCACAGTTACGGGAAAATATGCAGGTTTTTCAAAGATGTTAGTAAAACTTAGTTCTTTTCACCAAATCACCAGAGATATGAGAAATATCTGAAAACAGTAATGTTCCCCCAAAAATCTTCTAACAATAATTAAGATGTTTCATTTTTAGATAGCATGAGGAAAGTACATCTTTATACTTACATGTCAATATGCAAGTGAAGTCATGAATGTCACCAAAACCGGGTAGCATGAGGTAATGCATCTCTCTGGATGTATCTCAAGTACGCATGTCACATGCAATGCACCTCAGTTATGAATTCATATACTCACACTCTCGTAGTATTAAATCTCACTGCCTCGTATTCTCACTCACCATGCTCAATACTCATCACACTCAGTCACTCAGTACTGTACAGGGCAGATCCAGCCCAGGGCAAATGAATCAAGGGCAAATCCAGCCCGAAAATCCATAGCAACTGCGCCCACTATGGATGTGCAGACTCCGG
>AWOL01S0002312.1:119571-152145 GCA_000715115.1 Nicotiana otophora
GGGGGGGGGGGGTGGACCAGCCCAAACACTATAATAATCCAAATTCTGGCATGAATCAACAAAGCATGCTGCGACGTGCAGCCCGATCCCAAAAATATGACTCACAACAGGCCCTCGACCTCACTCAATCATCAATCTCTCCAGTCTCTTGGGCTCACAATGTCATGAAAAATCAGCCCAAAATGATGAAATGATGTATCAATAAATAGCAACAGAGACTGATATATGATATGCAAATGAATGAGTATGACTGAGTATGTAATTACAATGTAAGCAAATAACTCGACAACATAAATGACCTCAGTGGGTCCCAAAAGGATAAGCATATAACCTAGACATGGTTTCTAACATGTATTACAGCTCTAGTGCTCTAACACATAGTGTACAGTAAAACTTTTCAGATAAGATAGCTACACAGTTCCATGGAATCGACTAAATTACAATTCACACGGTGCACGCCCACACGCCCGTTACCTAGCATGCTCGTCACCTCAACATCAATTACATAACACGTAATTTGGGGTTTCATACCCTCAACACCAAGTTTAGAAGTATTACTTACCTCGAACAAGCCAAATCCAATAACGAGCAAGCCAAACGATACTCCAAAAATGCCATCTCGCATGTACCGACCTCTGAACGGCTCGAAACTAGCCAAAAGCAACTCAAATACATCAAATAATGCCTAAGGAAACAATTCCAACCGATAAACATCGAATCTTTAATCAAAAGCCCAAAGTTAACTAAAAAGTCAAACACGAGCCCGCACCTCGGAACCCGATGAAAGTCACAAAATCGGGACAAATCCGACTCTGAATCTATGTTTAAAACTCAAAATTCACTCTATGAAACTTTAGACAAAAAACCCCCAATTTCGTTTTTGAAATCATTAACCAAATGCCAAAAACGAGTATAGATTCATGAAATATAATCAAAACCGAGTTAAACATGCTTACCCCAATTCGTGTGGTGAAATCCGTCTCTAACCGAGCTCCAAGTCTCAAAAATGAGAATAAAACAACCAACTCTCAATAATATAGCTTCTGACAAGCATCGTTTGCATTTGCGAACCAATTTCCGCTTCTGCGGACTCGCGCGTGCAACCAAAAATCTCGCTCATGTGGAAGAGCACTGCCAGACAGCCCATCGCACCTGCGAAAAATCTCTGCTTCTGCGCAAACGCAAGTGCGAACAAACTTCACGCACCTGCACTACATCTCGCTTCTGCGCAAACGTAGGTGGTGCGAACATACTTCACACACCTGCACTACCTCTCTCTTCTGCACCCTAATGCGGCGCATCTGCGCCTTAGCAGATGTGAAGAAAACTTCGAATTTGCGGACTCCTTCCTCCAGCACAGTCTCCGCTTATGCGATGCTATTGCCACTTTTGCGGCTCCACACCTGCGCCCAAGGCTCCGTAGGCGCGGTCACACCATATCCAGCAAAGGCCAGCTGATACATGAATGAATGATGATCCGAAATACGTCCGTAACTCACCTAGGCCCCTCGTGACCCCGTCTGACTGTAGTAATAAGTCTCATAACATAACACGAACCTACTTTAGGATTGAAATCATACATGACAACATCGAAACGATGAATCGCACCTCAAATCAAACTTAATGAACTTTTAAACTTTCAACTTCCATAACTCGCGCCGAAACATAACAAATTAACTTGGAATGAACTCAAATTTTGCACACAAGTCCCAAATGACATAACGAAGCTACTCAAATTCCTGGAACCGCAATCCAAACCCGATATCATCAAAGTCAACTCCCGGTTAAACTTATGAACTTTTCAAACCTTCAAATTTTTAACATTCGCCAATTAGCGCCGAAACCTTCTACAAATGTCCAAATGCAAATCTGAACATACGCCCGAGTCCAAAATCACCATCTGGACCTAACAAAACCATCAAAACTTCAATCCGAGGTCAAATACTAAAAAGTCAAACTCTTTCAACTTTAATGCTTCAATCATGAAATTCATTCCTCCAAATCAATTCTGAATAACCTGAAAACCAAAACCGACGATTCACACAAGTCATAATATATCATTCGATGTTGCTCAAGACTTATTAGCTGAACATAATGCAAATGCTCAAAATAATCGATCGGGTTGTTACACGAGGTCAGGTCAAGGTCCCACTACTAGAAAATAGAGCTATTGCAACGGTTACAAATCTGTTGCCATAGATAGCAAATCCGTTGCAATAGGTCTCTTGCAACGATTTGAGCACCGTTCCACTAGATCGCGTGCCAATAGGTCTGTTGCAACAGTTTATTGTAACGGTTCTGAATCGGTTAAAAGTTACCAAATGTGAACACCCATTCACTCACAAGATCACTCATACCAAAATTATCCAAATCTGATGTCTAAATCCCACTCAAAATTCAGAAATTCGATTGGGGAACATTTCCCCCATTCTCCCAACTTTCTCACTCAAATTCCTTAATTAAATGAAGAAAACAACAATGGATTAATGCAATATGATAAAAATTAAGTTAGGAATCGTTACCCCAAAGATCGCTCGAAAATCCCTCAAAGAATCGCCAATTTCTGAGCTCCCGAGTCCAAAAATGGAGAAATGAATCAAATCCTCAAATGTTTTTTCCCTTTTCTGCCCAGCAAATTCGCTCATGCGACCTATTCATCGCACCTGTGGCACCGCACCTGCGAAAATTCCATCGTAGGTGCGGAAATGACTTAAGGGACTTGGGACCGCTTATACAAGAGAGTGGCTGCATCTGCGCATGCGCACCTGCGGAAACTGGTCCGCTTTTGCGGTCTCTCTTCGCACCTGCGCTCCAGGGTCGCATCTGCGGGCATCGCAGATGTGGAATATTACTTCGCACCTGCGATCCCTGAGCTCCTCCTTCCAAACCGCTTATGCGCCTGATCTTCCGCACGTGCGAGTTCGCACCTGCGGTTCCCCAACCGCAGATGCGATACCACCAGCAACTAGAAACCTTCAACAATTTCATAAGTCCAAATTTCAAACCGTTGAGCATCCAAAACACACCTGAGGCCCCAGGGACCTCAATCAAATATACCAACCAATCCTGAAGCACCATACGAATTTAGTCGAGCCTTCAAACCACATCAAACAACGCTAAAATCATGAATCATCCTCCTATTCAAACTTAAAGAACTTAGAATTTTTCAAATTCGACAACCGATACCGAAACCTATCAAACCACGTCCGATTGACCTCAAACTTTGCACACAAGTCATATTCAACCATATGGACCTATTCCAACTTCCAAAATTGGAATCCGACCCCGATATAAAAAATTTCACTACCGGTCCAAGACTCCAAAAATTAGACTTTCGCCATTGCAAACCTAAATGAGCTACAGACCTCCAAAACACAATCCGGATATGTTCCTAAGCCCAAAATCACCCAACAGAGCTAATGGAATAGACGGAACTCTATTCCGGAGTCGTCTTCACATAGTTTTGACTGTAGTACGAATCCTAAAACTTAAGCTTTTCATTTAGGGACTAAGTGCCCCAAAACACTCCAAAAAACAAAATGAAACCACCCGGTAAGTCACAATAGCAGAAAATAGATACAGGGAAATAAGTAATAGGGGATTGGGGCTATAACTGTCAAGTCGATCGGCCGGGTAGTCACATTCTCCCCCTCTTAAAATAATCGTTCGTCCTCGAACGAGTATAGAGAAATAGCTGAAGCTATGAAAAGCTGAGGTTAACGGCTGCGCATATCCCACTCGGTCTCCCAAGTCGCCTTCTCAACTGGCTGGCACCGCTACTGAACCTTTACTGATGCAATGTTCTTTGATATCAGCTTCCAAACTTGCCTCTCCAAAATAGCCACTAGCTCCTCAACATAGGATAGATCTGTTGCAATAGGTCTCTTGTAACGATTTGAGCACTGTTCTACTAGATCGCGTGCCAATAGGTCTGTTGCAACGGTTTATTGTAACGATTCTAAAATCGTTGCAATATAACTTCTATTGCAACGGTTTTGGACTGTTACCATAGGCTTATATATTACAACGGTTATTTCATCTAATGGGTCGGTTTAGAACCCGTTGAAATACTACTTGTTGCAACGGTTGTTGATGCTATTGCAACGGTTGTTGATGCTATTGCAACAGTGTTTATGCTAAAGTAATGATTTAGAAGATATAATACAACGGTTAAGATGAGCTATTGCAACGGTTTATTAAGACTACTGCAACAAACTGTTAATGCTATTAGAACGGTTTCTGGAACCTACTGCAACAACTTAATAATACACTTAGATTTTCATAATCACAAATGAAACTCTTCATCATTAAAATCATAATCCAAAATATCTAACTTGTATTATCCATATGTTAAAAAATAATTGTCACGACCAAATTTCTCCCTCCGTGAACCGTCGTGACGGCACCTAGTCTCTACGACTAGGTAAGCTTAATACTTTGCGGAAATGAAAGCAAACCACGAACATTAACTACTAACAGTAACAAATATCTAATAAGCAACTGAATGTCACTCGGCATATACAATTATCACCTCCGAAAAGTACGAGAAAAGAAAAACAAAATTTCCAAAACCCGGAAACCCGCAAGTCACAAGCTACTAAAAAGTCTTAACATTTCTATACATCATTTCTATAGAAGGAAAGAAAAATGAACATAGGGGGATATAGGGGGACTCCGAGGATCTGCGGGCACGAGCAGATGTAACTTGAAGTCTCCAATAAGAAGCAGCGACTGCAACTAGTGATGAGGCTAGTAAGATGAACGTGGATCTGCACATGAAAAACATGTGCAAGAAATGGCGTGAGTAGACCACAACGGTACCCAATAAGTGCCAAGCCTAACCTCGGTCGAGTAGTGACGAGATCAGGTCAGGGCCCAACTGGTAAAAATATAATGAAATAAGACAGAATGGAATATCGCAGTAAAAATAAATACGAAAATCTAACAGGAATAGAATCAATGAAAGACAGCAGCTTAGAACACAGTGATTACAATAGGGGATCTCCCGAGATACCGTCTCGTAGTCCCAAATGTAAATGTGTAGGGGGATCTCTCGGAATACCGTTACGTAGTCCCAAAATAAATATGCATAACAAGGGGATTTTCCTAAATACCGTTCCGTAGTCCCAAAGTAAATATACAGTACATGGGGATCTCCCGGAATACCGTTCTGTAGTCCCAAAGTAAATATGCAGTGCAACCCACCGAAATAACAGTTATAGCAAGAAATCCTACAGTTTAGAGTAAGTTCAAGTAAAGGAAAGCATGTAATTTCACTAAACATACTGCACAGAGTTCAAATAGGCAGTTAAACAAGTAGGCATGTTATTCTAGTCTAAACAGGATATTTACATATGCTAGTGTGTTTCAATTAAGGAGAAAACAAGTTATGACTTAGTGAAAAATGGAGTTTTACAACAAATAGCCCGTGTACGTACTCGTCACCTCACGTATACGGCGCTCACATATCAAACAGTACCAAATGCTAAGGGGGGGTTCCCCTACATAAGGTTAGGCAAGCTACTTACCTTGAACCAAGCTCAAACCAATCCGTCACAATGCTCTTTCCACGAATATCCGACTCCGAACGGCTCAAATATAACAAAAACCAATTACATAACATAAATACAACTACAAGAAACTAATCTAGCTAACGAAATTAAAGTTAAGGCAAGAAATTAGAAAAACGCCCAAAACAATCTCCTCGGGCCCACATCTCGGAATAGTTAACAGTTATCAAATATGAACACCCATTCACTCACGAGATCACCCGTACCAAAATTATCCAAATCCGATGTCTAAATCCCACTCAAAACTTAGAAATTCAGTTGGGGAACTTTTTCCCCATTATCCCAACTTTCTCACTTAAATTCCTTAATTAAATGAAGAAAACAACAATAGATTAATGAAATAGGATCAAAATCAAGTTAGGAATCGTTACCCCACAGCTCTCTCTGAAGATCCCTTAAAGAATCGCCAATTTTCGAGCTCCCAAGTCCAAACCCTCGAATTCTTTTTCCCTTTTCTGCCCAGCAAATTCGTTCATGTGACCTATTCATCGCACCTGTAGAAATTCTATCGTAGGTGCGGAATTGACTTAAGGGACCTGGGACCACTTCTGCGAGAAAGTGGCTGCACCTGCGCGTGCACACCTGGGGAAACTGGTCCGCTTGTGCGGTCTCTCTTCGCACCTGCGCTCCAGGGTCGCATCTGCGGGCATCGCAGATACGGAATATTACCTCGCACCTACGATCCTTGAGCTCCTCCTTCCAAACCGCTTCTGCACTTGATCTTCCGTACATGCGAGTCCGCACCTGCGGTTCCCCAATCGTAGATGCGAAAACACCAACAACCAAAGACCTTCAGCAATTGCATAAGTCCAAATTTCAACCCATTGAGTATCCGGAACACACCCGAGGCCCCCGGGACCTCAACCAAACATACCAACCAAGCCTAAAACACCATACGAACTTAGTCAAGCCTTCAAACCACATCAAACAACGCTAAAATCATGAATCATCCTCCGATTCAAACTTAAAGAACTTAGAATTTTCCAAATTTGACAACTGATGCCGAAACCTATCAAACCACGTCCGATTGATCCCAAACTTTGGACACAAGTCAGAAGAGTCGCAAATGGAAATATAGTGATTAGATTAGAAATTTCTAGTGAAATTAGGCAGAAGAGTCGCAGACACATCAAAAAACTATAAGTAAAATCAGAGCCCAACCTTTCACTAATTATATTAAAGTGAAAGCAATCCAATCTTTTTAAGTAACTTAGTTAAAAAACGATTTGGAGAAAGGGAAACGTTTCGGTAACTGTTTCATTTTATTGTATCCACAAATACAGTCAGAGAATTAAGAGAGGGCTATTAAAGTGTAATAACAATGAACCAAATGTCATGTTTCAATCTTCTTGTCTTTTGACAAGAAATATTTAGATTACAAATAAAATTTAACAGAGGATAGTTAGCCAAATGATAAACTTACCTAATATAACGACCCGGTCTGTCGTTTTGGGAGTTATACCCTCGTTTCCCCTATTTATGTTATTTGAATTCTGATGGTTCTGTGAGCTCCGTTAGGTGATTTTGGACTTAGGAGTGCATCCGGAATGTGATTTGGAGGTCCGTGGTAGAATTAGGCTTGAATTCACGAAATTGAAAATTTGGCGATTTTCAGTCGGCAGTGAAAAATTTGATATCGGGGTCGGAATGGAATTTCGAAAGTTGGAGTAGGTTCATAGTGCCATTTGTGACGTGTGTGCAAAATATGAGGTCATTCGGATGTGGTTTGGTTGGATTCGGCATTGGTTGTCGAATTTGGAAATTTAGAAGCTCTTACGCTTGAATCCGAGGGTAATTTGGTGTTTTGATGTTGTTTTGAGTGATTCGAAGGTTCTACTAAGTTTGTATGAGGTTTTACATTTGGTTGGTATGTTTGGTTGAGGTACCAGGGGCCTCGGGTGAGTTTCGGATGGTTAACGGATAGTTTTTGGACTTTGCAAAATGGTTGATCTGCTGGTATGAATTTTCTGGTTTCCTTTATACACGATCACGTGGGTAGGTCCGCGATGGCGTAGTCTTATTTGGGGGTAGAGGCGAGTTGTTCTATGCAATCACAGTGTTTGGGACGCGATCGCGTGCATGTGTGAAGTTGTGCTTAGCGATCGCGTGGACAGTGGCGTGTTCGCATAGAGGTATCGAACTGGTGAAGAGGCGAGGTGATTGCTCTACATGATCGCGTGAGCTAGGATGCGATCACGTAGGTTTGTGAAGCAGTTATACGCTTTCACGTGGGAGATTCCGCATTCGCATAGAGTAAATATGTGGAGCAGCCTGTTTGTGCTTCGCGATCGCTAGGATATTTCCGCGATCGCGATTAAGGAAAATCTGGGTAGCAGTGTTAAATTCCAAAATCGAGGGTTTTGACTCATTTTTCATATTTTGAGCTAGAGACCATGGATTTAGGCGATTTTTGAAGGGATTTTCAGGGAGTTGATTGGGATTTGGAACATTTGGAGGCTGAGTCCATAGGCAAGAGCATTGCGGGGTAGAGATTTGATCGGTCTGAGGTAAGTAATGATTGTAAATCTAGTCCTGAGGGTATAAAACCCCTGATTTTGGTATCATTCTACTATTTTGAGGTGACGCACATGCTAGGTGACGGGCGTGTGGGCGTGCACTGTTGGGAATTTTGACTTGGTCTGTGCCGTAGCAATTGTAAAGTTGCATATTTTGTTGCAATTATATGATACTTATATGTTTTAGAAAGAGTTTCTGTAAATTAGGCTGAATGCCATGTTTGGGCCTTGTGCCAGTGCTGTTTGGACACGTAGGGGCCTTTTCTTACTATCCTCTCACCATTTTTCAATTGAAAATTTATACTCAGTTATGGTTATACTTGTTTACTGCATAACTCAGTTTTATTACTTTATTTTGATGCATATAAATGTTGTTTTGGGTTGAATGCCCTGTTTTTACTGAAATGCCCGAGTGGCTTGAGAGGTTTATGACTAAGTGAGGCCGAAGGCCTGATTTGTGAGGATATTTATGGGATCGGGCTGCACGCCACATGATGTTTTATATAGGCCGAGGGCCTGAGTGATTTATGCCATGATTTGGCTTGATATAGCGCTTGGGATGAATGAGCCCCTACGGAGTTTGTACACACCCCCAGTGAGCGCAGGTACCTACTGAGTGCCGAGTGCCGAGTGCCGAGTACTGAGTGACTGAGAGGCATGAGTGATTGTGAGGTATGCCCGAGTGGCAAGAGTGACTATGAGGTATGCCCGAGAGGCATGAGTGACAGTGAGGTTTGCCCGAGGGGCTTGTATATGAGTGATGTTTTGCCCGAGGGGCTATTTATGATTTCATCATTTTTGCTCATCTTTGCATTGAGCCTTTGTTTGAAAATCTGTTGGAAAATATCTTTAAATGATTTTTACTGGAACCGGGTTTAAACGAGATGGTTCGATTCAAACACTCATTTTTAAAGCATGCTGTACTTTACTAAATTTTTGTGATATGAACTTGATATGCTTTATTGCTCGTCACTACTTCTCGGTCTTTATTTATTGTTGTTACTTACTGAGTTGGCTTACTCACGTTACTCCCTGCACCTTATGTGCAGATCCAGGTGTAGCTGGGCACGGTAGCGGTTGTTGATTATTCTGGTTGCAGATTTTCTCGGGGATATCAAGGTAGCTGCTTGGCGATCGCAGCCCCTGCTCTTCTCCCTCTTATCTTTCTTTAGTTGTATTTAGCTATTTTCCAGACTATATTAGTTTTGATATTGTCAGACAAATGGTAGTAGCTGCTCATGACTAGTGACACCCCGATGCCGGGCTTTTCTTTTCCGCACTTTTATTTTGATTTGAACTCCTTTACGAAGGTTTTTATGTTAAATAACATTAAGATCTTCTTGAAATGAAAATATCGGTTTGTTTTGGAAATGAGTCGGCCTGCCTAGTTCGACGATAGGCGCCATCATGACAGGGGTTAGTTTGGGTCGTGATAGACTGGTATCAGAGCCTAGGTTACATAGGAACTTCACACACCGGAGGTACCACCAGTCCAGCCGGTTGCAGCTGCACAGGATTATGTGGTTCCTGCTATGCCTGAGGATGATCAGCGTAAGTTGGAGAGGTTTGGGAGACTCCAGCCACCACCTTTCAGTGGCATAGAGAGAGAGGATGCTCAGGACTTCTAGAACAGGTGTCGGAGGATACTCCGTACTACTGGTATTCTGGAGACTTGTGGGGTCTCATTCAATACTTTTCAGTTCTTCGGGGCTGCACTCAGATGGTGGGAGTCTCGAGAGGCGTAGACCTATTGGCGCAACACCCCTTACTTGGCAACAGTTCTCCGTGGATTTTTTGGAGAAGTTTATGCCTCGATCCCGCAGAGAGGAGCTGCGCCGACAGTTTGAGCGGCTTCGCCAGGGTGATATGTCTATGACGTAGTATGAGATGCAGTTCTCTGAGTTGGCCCGTCATGCAATCTGGTTGGTTCCCACGGACATGGAGAGGATTATGAGGTTTATTGATGGTCTCACTTTTCAGCTATAGTTACTTATGACCAGAGAAAGGGTGTCTGGTGCTATCTTTGATGAGGTTGTCGACATTGCTTGATAGATTGAGATGGTTCACGGTCAGGAGTGGGTTGAGAGGGAGGCCAAGAGGCCTCACAGATAGGGTGGATTCAGCGGTGCTCCTTTTGGGGGTCAGTTCCAGCACAGTAGAGGTCGTCATTTCAGACAGGCTCAATTATACCGCCCGCAGGGCGTGGAGAAGCTAGGGGTGGTATTCAGAGCTCGGGAGGGCCCAACATGTTTTATGGTATGAGGAGGCGTCAAAAGTTTGAGGCTTCTCCAGATGTGGTTACAGGTATATTGACTGTCAAATCTCATGATATGTATGCTCTTATTGATCCCGGTTTCACTTTGTCATATGTCACTCCTTATGTTACTATGGAAGTTGGGATAGAACTGGAACAACTTTATGAGTCGTTCTCTCTATCTACTCTTTGAACAAGACATATTATTCGTGAAGCCACTCTATCACAAAATTCTCTTATTTACAATCTCGCGAGGAATTTAGTTCTATAATGATTTCCTTTAATTGAGTTATAACTCTAGGAGTAATACCTCCCACTTGATTTCCTAAATTCTCAACAAGAGACCATACTTGATGAATTTCGTATAGAACCTTTTGATTGAAATGGATAATATCGTCTCACTTGTGCTATGCACGCACTACCATAATATTTACCTATGTGGTATCAAATTTAATGTAAAGCAGCCTAGTGTTGAGATCCTTCTTGAGCCATTCTTTTTCTCTACGGTGTATGTTGCTCCTATGGTTTGAACAATCATTTTACTCATTTGTGAGCATTATCATAAATCCATTTTACTATCTAGTAACATGAGGGCATATCTCAACACCTATTATATGCGTAGCTGTCAATTGAAGGGGTCACTTATCCGCATAAAAGTTTCTCAGAAATTTGAGATTTTCAAAAAAAACAATCATCATAGGAAGATCTTTTTGTTCACCCATCGCAGTATGACTTTCATAGCCACCTAGATCATGTCCCGGTGTGTAACTCACTTTGCTCCTAGAATTGTAGTTACCCATGAAGTGGCCTGGTATTATAGCTGGAGAGTTATTATGGCAGAAACATGTCTAGCTCATAGCAAAGTATTTATTCTCTCTAACCAATATGTGATTTCATCCCAACAGTAAGATGTCCTAGCTACATGATTTCACTTGTGTAAGGTTAAAAGTTAATATCACGCCCCAACCTCGGGGAGCATGACCGGCGCTCAATCGAGTGAACTCCGTCGAGCAAGCCTATTAACCTTTCCTACCCGACTCATTCATAACCCAAAAAGGGATCGCATCACCATTTGTAAAACCGGGGAGAGATCAGCTATATAAATATATAAACATTGCTAATTCATTTTCCTTATATACATTATGTCATAGTTAAGTTTCCAAAATACAACTCGGTCCAACGACCGCCCCAACATACATATATGACCCACAAAAAACGTCTACGGAGCCTCTAAGGATAGAAAAGAGCAACTTGACAATGCCGGCAACAAAGCCCCGGCTATACCTCAAAATGTGAAAACTTATACAAAAGAAGGACTACATGACTCCTGGGAGAAAGGGGGCTCACCAAGATTGTTGTGAGGAGAGAAAAAGAGCACCACTATCTGCGATCGGCACTATCTGCAATGAAACCACCTTCATCCATTCAAAGATGTAGCGCCCCCGGCAAAAGGGACATTAGTACTGTCGAATAGTACTAGTATGTAAGGCAAACACCAATCTTAGTAGAATGAACAGTGAAACAAAGAGAAGGCAGTCATAATAATCAATAAGTACTTCATAGAAATACAAAGAAAACACCGAGTAAGGATTACATAGTTTCCAATTCAATCTTTCCATCTTCTTAGATTAATAATCTTTAGTGCCAAAGCCACAACTCACAATGCCACCGTGTTTTTACACGGAGTCCGGCCTCGGCCCGACCAGCTAAGCCATCTCAAGTGAGACATATCCATATCCACAATATAATTCAATAATTCCAATACAAATGCCACCATGTGTACAGCATGACGTCCGATCTCGGCCCGATCGGCTAAGCCATCTCACTTGAGACATAACCTCTTTCAACTGTCCACTCAATTCACATTTCTTTCCCATCTCCATTACATGGCACAAACAACCTCATTTATTAAGTAGTTCTTGGCACCTGGGCACATTTTACAATTCAAATCTTTCCTTTTTCTTATTTGTTTGAATAACATCATCATTCATGTTGATAAGTACCATCACATAAGGCATTTCACACATAAGGGAAGGAGCTTCGAAAATCATAATTACGTTCTCAAATAGCAACATGGTAACCATCTAAAACAATTAGGGAACATGAATCTTTTAATCAAACACACTATGGCAAATGATCCTAGTATAATCAAGTTGGAACTTACACCAATTATTCGGACTCCAGGAGTTTGATTCTAAGAAGAAGAGAGTTAGCCATACATACCTCAATTTCGCTTCTTTGGACTCTACAATAATCCGGAACCCTTAGCAACCTCAATCTATTTTAGCAATATACAAATTGAACCCAGAATTAGGAAAACATTCATGGCTCTAACTCACTTTCTTTCCCCACACTCTTTATCATACATGCATGCAAGATAAACCACCCTCATACTCATGAAGTATCACCCTAGTACCCCATTATAGCTATGTTTGAAATTTAGAGCTGGGGTGATGAATCCTTACCTTTTAGGGTGAAGATTTTTGGTGCTCTACTTGAATATTTTCAAGGCTTTGAGTGATGAGATCAATTTGATGAAACTTAGGCCCCCTCTCTCTCACTCTAGAAGTATCAGAAAATGAGCTCAAAATAGACTTAAGGGGTGTTTTAACGGAATAGGGGTCGGGTTTTAAATAAAGAAAAATGGTGCCCCGACACAGGTCAGCAGTTGCATATGCGACCGCATAATGGTTATGCGGTCCGCAAAGTGACCGCAGAAATGGCCCTCAGGGGCCTAAACTTTCGGCTCAGGTATGCGACCAGTATAATGCACTGCGGAACTCCCTCCGCAGAAACCCAAGAGGAATTATGCGACCGATATGCGGTCCTCATATCAATTATGCGGTCGCATAATCGACCGTAAAACTGACCTCAAATTGGCCAAACTTACTGCTTCACTCTGTGGCCATTATGCGGTCCGTAGAGTGATTATGCGGGGCATAATGGGCCGCAGAAATGCGTTCTTCTGCGAAACATTTTTCTCTCAGTCCGTAGGGTACTGTTAAATCCAAAAAGTCTAAACCAAGAATTTCTACTATAGTAACGCAGGAATCTATCTTGACACCACGAAACCCCGAGTATTTTGGTTAAAATATTTACGGGTCCTTACAGTTAAGCAACCTTATGATGAGCATATAGAATTGAAAGAAAATTCGTCGTATCTCTAGTCCTCTCACATAGGGTCAACTATTGGCAAAGGTTAAGCTGTGAGAATGATAATAATCTCAGAAGTGTTCAACTTCTTTTTCATCCTCGTGGGCTTGTGGCATAGATTCCTTGTGCTAGTTAATGTTACGAGCATAATGTAACTTCATGTATTTTGAAACTCATATCACATTCAGGGTGCTAGAATAATCTCATTTCGAGTTAAACGGATTTTTCCTACACTCCAGGAGACGACTGATGTCACGTACTTAACTATTTCTCTTTGAGGCCTACTATTGCCAAACAAGGCACATATGGAATGAAACAATTGTTGTTGTCCTTTTCATGACTCATTTCTTTTAAATCTCAGAATCATGAACATAGTCCCTACATTATCAATACCTACTAGGAAACTCTATGCCTCATTTGTCGAATCAATGATGTCATTACAATGATTAACCATGCCAGTGCTATTGGTAGTAAACTTCGTGTCTCTTAGGATATAACCTCTTGCAATGCTGTGCTCAGCACATTGATGGATTCTTGAATGATTCCAGCGCAATCTCGGACCTCGTTGTTCCTATTTATAGTAACCTATGGGGGTTGAAAGTTCAAACATGTCAAAGAAGAAGCATCATCCCGTGATCAAATATATTGGATATGAAATTTTATGGTCATCTTTATGCTAGCACATCTTAGAGTAACTGTTGGAGGTCGCCAAAGGTTTACTTTGGGTGTTCGGCGTAGGGATTTAGAGTTGAAAAAAGTGAACGGGCTATTCTCAAGATTTTCTCTATGAATATATTGGGTGAATTGTTAAGGAAGGTAAAGTATGTGTAGTCACATCAGGCCTTATGGAATATTGAAGGAAATAGGTCAAGCTATGAGTATGATGTTTTCCCATTGTTGTCTTCCATGCACCCGATGCATCATGTATCTAGGTTCTAGAAGGTTGTTGGAAATCCTTTGCCTATCGTTCCGGTAGAAACTATTGAAGGTGAATTTAATGGGTAGTTTGCTTATAAGAGG
Source organism: Nicotiana otophora (assembly GCA_000715115.1). NCBI lineage: Eukaryota > Viridiplantae > Streptophyta > Magnoliopsida > Solanales > Solanaceae > Nicotiana > Nicotiana otophora. The sequence goes on from AWOL01S0002312.1 coordinate 134,085, forward strand.
TACCTAGTTGTCATCCCTGTCTCTGTCAAAGTAAAGGAAATATTCTCACATGCATGTATAACCTAATTGTTGTGATTCAAAAGGGTACTTGTTATATGCTATGATTTAAATATGTGCAACTCATGTCTAGATACCACTTCTGTTAATGTAATGCCCTTAATGTTGAAATCAGTGTTGTTGAAATATATTGTGATGCTTTGTTGAGTTATGGATATGTTGTTAGGGTGGTTTTGGTGATTCTCTGGCAGGTTGGTTAGGCCCAATTACATGGGAGACTCTGCTAAAATTTCTGAAAAGTTTTGGAGTTAGTTAAATTTGGAGGATTGAAATGTTTGAAAGAAGAGTCGAGTTATGTTAAGTGTTTGGGGCCGGACTCTACTCCTCATTCGAGGACGAATGATCCTAAGTGGGGGAGAATGTAAGGTACCGTAAAAACAATCTAATGATTAAAGATTTTAAAGTGCGCCAACAGTATTTGGGAATAACGTATTTGATTATTAAAGGAGACCTATGTGATATAGCGATATCATGTTGATTTGATAATGTATGTTTAAGGTGTGTTGGAACATACTAAGGAGTTTTGGGACTGGCAAGAACTTGTTTGGAACAAGTTGGACACATTAAGTGGAAAGGATGTTTCAGTTGGCAGAAGACCCGACTTCAAATGAATATAACTCCCTCAATATAATGAATTTGGTGGTTATCTACCTATCACATTAAATCCCTTTGAGTCTAGTTTCCAACGCATCAAACCGCTCGTCATTTGGATATGTATAGAGAAATTTATCTCCATTTTACTGGACATGCGTCATATGCACGCCCAGATGCGCGACCGCGCATATTTAAGAGTTTCTGCCTTAGGTGCGCGGCCACTTGCCCAGGTGCGCGGCCGCACATGTAGGAGCCCATTAAATAACTCCAAGGACGGGTAGAGAGAGGGGCTAAGTCATTGTTTCAAGACTAGGGCTTTATCTCCACCACCCATCCGGCCAAGGCTTCCAATACACACCTAAGGTGAGTTTTTAAGTGTGTTTTTAGGATGATTTCACTTCTCAATCACTAAGTGTTACAACAAGGTTTTGTATTGGATTCCATAGGATTTATTCAAAATCTCAAGAACACCCCAAAAGTTGACTTTCAAGATTTGGTCTACAAGAGGTAATCTTTCACCCTTAAACCTACATGCATGGATTGTTAGTGAATAAATGAGCAAGGAATAGTACTAGCAGTTATGAGATGGTGATTGGAAGCCATAAATACTTAAACTAGATTATTGGGTGTGGTAGAGATTTTATAATGCGTTAATTAGTAAAATTTTGTAGATGTGAGTTCATTGATGATTATAATGGTGCTAAGAAGGTAGTTAGTGGACAAAGGATGTTATAGTATCTCTTGTTGGTGGTAAGGAGGTATTGTTGGAGGAAGAAACACCATTACTAGCGGTATTTGAATGCTATGCACACTAGGTGTTTGATAAAATGCCAAAATGACCAAAAGCCTGGAAATATTTACTAATATTGGTCCAATTTAATTATGTTGATGTAGCTGAAGTTGTAAGAGTAGTTGGTGGTTTTAATATCACTAAAGAGATCCATCAAGGTATGTTGGCTAAACTTTCTCTCTTACAATCAAATTCCATAATGTTCCCGTGAGTTTCAAAGTATGGGTTGCGTATTAAAATGTTGTGGCTTTGAATTGTATTTCAAATGAAAGCTAGTATGCCGTGTGACGAAATCTCAATAATCTCAAGACTCTTAATTGCTCATATGTGTACCTAAAGTCTTGATTGGAAATGCCTTACTATTGATAACCTATAAAGGTGGTCAGAAACGAAATAATTGAACTGGGGATATAGTGTGTGGCCAACTGTAATAACCTGACCGGTCGTTTTAAGTATTACAGCCATGTTCCCTCATTTACTGCTCAATGTATGCTTTACAGTTGTTATGTAACTTGCTGGGGGTAGTTGGTTTGGGTCCGATGAGGTTTTGGAATGATTTGGAACACTTAGTTCCAAGGTTTAGAACTTAAGTTAAAAAGGTTGACCGGATGTTTAATTATGTGTAACGACCCCGGAGAATTTTTGCTAAGGAAATTAAGGTTTTGTGGTGTCGAGGTAGATCAATTAGTACAAAGGATGTAGAACTTTCTCCCCTGGATGTTAATTTTAAAGCAATAAGACAAAACAAAATACAGTGAGCTATCTCCCTATAGCGCAGCTATAGCACATGAGGGAAGCTCAAAATTTTAGCAAACCAGTGAGCTAAAGCCTTATAGCACAGGGATAGCACCATTGGAAAAAAATAATGTATCTGATTTTAGCAAACCAGTGAGCTAAAGCCTTATAGCACAGGGATATCACCAGTGGAAAAATACTGTATTCGATTTTTGCAAACCAGTGAACTAAAGACTTATAGCACAGGGATAACACCAGTGGAAAAATATTGTATCCGACTTTATTAATACATGAGCGGGGAGACAGAAGAAGAAAAGGATTTCAAGACTAGGGCTTTTTTCTCCATCACCCATCCGGCCAATGTTTCCAATACACACTTAAGGTGAGTATTTAAGATGATTTCACTTCACAATCATTAGTTACAACAAGATTTTGTATTGGATTCCATAGGATTTCTTCAAAATCTCAAGAACACCCCAAAAGTTGACTTTCAAGATTTGGTCTTCAAGAGGTAATCTTTCACTCTTAAACCTATAATCATGGATTGTTAGTGAATATATGAGCAAGAAATAAGCATTAGCACTTATTGGATGGTGCTTAGAAGCCATAAATACTTCAACTAGATTATTGGGTGTTGTAGTGATTTTGTAATGAATTAATTAGTAACAATTGGGTGGATGTGAGTTCATTGATGATTGCAAAGGTTCTAAAGAAGGCAATTTTTAGACAAAGGATGGCTTAGTATCTCTTATTAGTGGGAAGGAGGGATTGTTGGATGAAGAAACACCATTACTAGAGGTAGTTGAATGCTATGCACTCTAGGTGTTTGATAAAATGCCAAAACGACCAAAAACCTAGAATGTTTTACTAATATTGGTCCAATTGAATTATGTTGATGAAAATTGAAGTTGTAAGAGTAGTGGGTGATTTTAGTAGTACTAAAGAGCTCCATCAAGGGATGTTGGCTAAACTACTCTCTTAGAATTGAATTCCACGATGTTCCCGTAAGTTTCAAGTATGGTTGGACTTGTGGTTGGATGGACGTTCATATTTTCTAACTCTTGTTGGGTTCCAAGACGTGGGCCGCACGGGCGATTTTTGAGTGCAATTTCTGATTTTGTTAGAAAATTAGTATTTTCTTATGGAATTAATTCCAATAAATTTTATTCACTGAATCGAATAATTTGTGGCTAGATTCGAGGCGTTTGGAGACAAATTCACGAGGAAAGGGCCTAGAGGAGTAAAGAATTACACGGTTTGAGGTAAGTAACACTTCTAAACTTGGTTGTAAGGGTATGAATCCCCAAAACTTGGTATGATATAAATTTTTTGGAGGTGACACACACGATAGGTGAAGAGCATGTAGACATGCACCACATAAATTGTGTCTTGAATAAATCCGGTGCAGTTGTAAAATTAATGAATCATGTTATTATATGAACATGTTCCATGTGTTAGAAAAATTGAGCCGAGGCTCTTATTAAATATCGTGTTTAGGCTATGTGCCAATATTTTGGGACCCATGGGGTCGTGTTGCTATTGAATTAATTGTTTCAAAAATATACATTTTACACTCAGTTATATTCGTCCATTGTGAGGATATTTATGGGATCGGGGTTGCCCGTCTGCAGTAGGCCCTATTGGCTTTATTATTATATGGATCGGGGCTACCCGTCTGCAACAGGCTTTATTGGCTTTATTATTAAATGGATTGGGGTTGCCCACCTGCAGCAGGCCTTATTGGCCTTATTATTATACAGATCAGGACTGCCCGCCTGCAGTAGGCCATATCGGCTTTATATAGCGCTTGGGCTGAAGGAGCCCCTCCGAGAGTCTACACATACCCCTAGAAAGCACGGTTGATTTATAGTGCTTGGGCTGAAGGATCCCCTCCAGAGTCTGCACACACCCCAGTGAGTGCGATTGATTTATATTGAGGGATGGATCTTCCCTGGGCATGGATCTTGCCCGAAGCATTTATATTGAGGGATGGATCTTCCCTGGACATGGATCTTGTCCGAAGCATTTATATTGAGGGATGGATATTCCCTGGATATGGATCTTGTCCGCAGCATTTATATTGAGGGATGGATTTTCCCAGGGCATGGCTCTTGCCCGAAGTATTTATATATTTGGGATGGATCTTCCTTGTCTGTATTGGCCTTATACAATACTGAGTGACTGACTGTCAGTTAATGGATATACATATATATTTGGGATGGATCTTCCCTGGACTGGACATATACAGTACTGCGTAATTGAGTGTTTAAAATTGTGAGTACATGGAGTTTTCACTAAGTTGCATCACATACAGTATGTACATTGGCATGTAGATACAGAGATGTCATATTACTCGTATTGTTCAGAATTGATCTGTTTTATTTGTACTGAAAGCAACTGTTGAACTTGAAAGCATGCCTATATTTCTGTATCGTTATTATTTATATTGTACTATACATGCAGAGCTCGTCACTACTTTCAGCCCAAAGATTAGTCTTGTTACTTATTGAGTTGGTTGTACTCATACTACATGCTGCACCTCGTGTGCAGATCCAGGTGCTTTCGGTCACGGTGACCGTTAGATATCAGAGTTCTATCAGTTTGAGACTATCAAGGTAGTTGCCTGGAGTCCGCTGACCTTGACTCCCTTTCTTCATTTATTGTACTGTCCTATACTTTCAGACAGTGTTTTGTCAATCAGACTTTGTATTCATATTAGATGCTCATGTACTCAGTGACACCGGGTTTTGGAAGTGTTTATACTTGTGTTTATGAGGTTTTTCTTCCGCTGAATTTAATAATTATGTTTTCAAATTTAAAAGATATGGAAGTTTATTGAGATTGTCGGCTTGCCTAGTATTGAGATAGGTGCGATCACGACATGTGAGATTTTAGGTCATGACATGTCGGTATCAGAGCTCTAGGTAACATAGGTCTCACGAGTCATGAGCCGGTTTAGTAGAGTCTTGCGGATCGGTACGGAGATGTCTATACTTATCTTCGAGAGGCTGTTGAACCCTTAGGAAAAATATAACTTTCTTGTATTCTATCATGCGAAATTGATTCATCTTGAAACATAACTTTTTTAATTCCTTCCATATATTCGAGTGCGCATGTGAGCGCTCGGTATCAGTTGTGCATCACCGGCTTGTGATTCCATGAATGAGATTCATGATATGTATTCTATGTTTTGGTGATAGGCCAGCCTGGAGGACCTGAGGCCAGGATTAGACCGCAACTTAAGCTCGGTAGCTTCAGTTATGTGAACTTGTACATTTGGACTCATATGTCCGGTAGTGTCCCTATGAGTGAAATATATGGCTCGATGAGAGGTTGAATGGCTATATGATAAGTATTATCTGTTCAGATGGGTTGAATGTGACGAATAAAGTTAACTGTGACTCAAGAGTTTGCTATTGGGTACTTGATTTCCATCTTGATTTGACGTATAGTCTCGAATTGTTAGTGTATTGAAGGATCTTTCACGTTGTTAAATTGTGGGACAAATTAAATTCTCATGTCTTGTCAATGAGTTTGGACTCAAGAAGAGTAAGTGATTGTGTAGTAATTATGGATGCGAAAGGGTATAGGAAGATGTCAATTTGAGGCTAAGCAGGTGGGTTATCTCCTGTGGAGTAATCTACGTACGTGTGCTCCTTATAATGTTGAGTGGAGAGTTTATTTTCTACCAATGGGGCGTATGTGTTGAGATATGAATTTGAATCTGGTCGAGAAAGTTGACTTGATTGTCGCGAGAATAAATGCAAACTTAGCGGATAATTGCGGTATTTTATGGTGGGTGTTGCATAATCTTGAGAAGAATTTTCGTTGAACTGACTGCGGTATTAAGGTAGTAATAAAGTATGGGTATTGTGAGTTATCACGTATTTTAATCTATGACTTTGAGCCAAGTGGGGGAGCCTGCTATTGACTATTTGATTTCATGGTTGTGTGTTGTATTGGTTTCGGTTTGAGGCATACATGTGATTCGGTTATGACTGACAAATATTGACATCGAGGATGACTCGAGTAAGGAAATTCCCGGATACAGGTTATATTGCACTTTATGAGTATATTAAAATTATGGGATGAATGAGTTGTTATTGTGAAGGATGTTGTACGAACAGAGTGTGAATTTGATCGGTGGTGTTAAGGCAGGGTTACTTCTTTGAGTGTTGATTGTGCTAAAGGAACACATGTCTCGGCCCGTTTGGGGCAAAGTAAATTAGATTTGAGCAGAGTGGATGACTCTCGAGAGGATTCTAATGGATTCAAAATGTATATGTGGAAATTGAAAATATTTCGAATTTGTATATCACTAGAATCAGTTACTTACATTGGATGGTGTCGAGACTTGTGGCATTTTTGTACATCATTATGGATTTTATACTTCGGTATCAGGAAGGTGAATGAAATGGTCTTAGACTCAAATAAGGTATTTTCAGAGTGGATGTTTTGGTTATGGTATTTATAAGGGTAATTATGATGTGGTGAGACTCTACAAATATTTTGGTGGCAATATTCTTGGGTTTTGGTGACCTACGTGATTTGGTCGAGTTAGAGGAATGTAGTTCTAATAGCTTGGTTATGTGCATATGGATTTCAAAGTGTCCTGGATGGTTCTACCATGGTTTGAACAGGTTATTTTCTATCGGTGTGGGAAACGTGTTGTGTATTGTGATTTTCTCCTAGAAGGAAGCAAGAGGAAGGTTTCTAACTAACCGGGTATGTAATTTGCTGGTGACTCAGGGTTGATAATGGGATTCTTGTGCTTGTCACATGATGGCATAATAGATGTGGTATGTTGTGCGGGATTTAAATTTACATGTACAAGGTGGCAGTTCATTCTTGAAAGGAAGATCACGAATTTTGGACAGAATAGTCAGTTTTAGATATTTAGATGAGTGTTATAACAGCTCGATAATCCCTGAGAAGGGTGCGCATTTCAAAAAGCGCATTGTGTTTTGATTTACGGATGTCATTGGTATTGCAGTACTCACCTGGTTTATAGAATGATAATATTCAAATTATTTCTATGTGGCACGAAAGAATTATGAAAGTATTCCTCATGGGAAGATCGTGAATGGAAAATGTGTTAGTCATTCTAGTGCTGGAGTTGGGATCAGTTACGATGATTCATCTGTTTGATGAATTTGGGGATTGGGAGTTCTCAGAAGTATATTGTTTCGGGTTACGGCCGGTTTGAGGTGAGTAGTTTATTTTAACTCAGTGGAGGCACTAGTTGCGTTAATTATTGTGATAGCTACGCGCTATAAGTGTGTATATATGTGAGGTTTGAGCCAATGTGCGGGCACCAGGACAAGTACTCATACTCGAAAGAATGCTTAGGCTATGATATGCCTAGAGTTGATTGTTAAGCGTAAAGTTATAACGTTTCTAGTGTTCGTACCTTCGTTGAAAACTATCTGGGCTACATTTGAGGTTACAAAGAGGCTAATTCCCCTGAATAAACAGGGTAGTTACAATTTTTGCGTTAACTTGCCAACTTGAAGTGTGACAACAGACTTTGCACATGCTTACGCTATGACGTGTTATTTATACCAGTCCAGAGCATGTGAATTTTATTTCATTTATCATATACATGTGTACTTATTTGATTTCTCCTCTATGATATGCTTGGACTAGAGGCATGTGACCATGCGAGGCGGATTGTGTTATTGGCACGTGAGTTGTCCGTACGGATCCATATACTAATATTATTGGCACGTGAGTTGTCCGTGCGGGTCTAGATATTGATACTATAGCACGTGAGTTGTTCGTGCGAGTGATGTTAATGTGAGCTCTAGAAGAGCTGGTTACTGTTATTAAATTTGTGTATCTTGGTTCTACTATATATAACGAGCTTATAGCATTGCAGTTGTGGTGGTGCTTGTTGAACTCACAATACGGTTCTCTTCTTTGAGATATTTTTCATATTTGGGTACACATATTGTGCAGTTGTGGCCTGAGTTATATTGATGTGACATGTCTGTGGGATAGTTGTGTGTAATAATATAAGATCATTGGACCTAGAATGGGTACTATCAGGCTTGATTATAGTATATTCGGGAGGATAATATTGAAAGCCGGCTTAGCGAAGGATTATGGTCCTGGTTGGGGCGAGAGAGCCCCAAGGCTAGTTGATCTCATGAGTGGTTATGAGTTTTTGATTGTTTCTTTCACCATTAGGAGTGTACGAAGGTTTTGGAATGAGGTTCTGTTGAATGCGAGGTTTTATACTAGTACTTGGTTGGTTTTGAGTAGTTACTGTGATCAGAAATGGTGCTACGAGTATGCGAGTTGTGTAGTATGTTATGTGATTATATGTGGGATTATGGTTATGGCTGGATACAATTTGTTAAGACTCATACAGAGTGTAGATGTGAGATTTGTGTCTTCGAAAGAAATTTTTGGATGTTGGAAATTGAATTCCAAGATTTATGGGCTAATGCTAAATTAGTAATTTTCAGTTATGTTGTGTGGTTAGGCCTATATAGAATAGGGTGACGTGCGATCACCCCCGGGTATGTCCGTGGTAAGATGGAATAGTGATGTGACGGCTTGGAAATAATACTTGGCACCTTCGAGGACGAACGTATGTTTAAGTGGGGGAGAATATAATGATCCGATTGGTAATTTTAAGTATTACAGCCATGTTCCCCCATTTACTGCTCAATTTATGCTTTACAGTTGTTATGTAACATGCCGGGGGTGGTTGGTTTGGGTCCGGTGAGGTTTTGGAATGATTTGGAAAACTTAATTCCAAGGTTTAGAACTTAAGTTAAAAAGGTTGATCGGATGTTGAATTATGTGTAACGACCCCGGAGAATTTTTGCTAAGGAAATTAAGGTTTTGTGGTTCCGAGGTAGATCAATTAGTACAAAGGTTGTAGAACTTTCTCCCTTGGATGTTAATTTTAAAGCAATAAGACTAAAGAAAATATAGTGAGCTATCTGCCCATAGCGCAGCTATAGCACATGAGGGAAGCTGAAAATGTTAGCAAACCAGTGAGCTAAAACCTTATAGCACAGGGATAACACCAGTGAAAATATACTATATCCGATTTTATTAATACATGAGCGGGGAGACAGAAGAAGAAAAGGATTTCAAGACTAGGCCTTTTCTTTCCATCACCCATCCGTCCAATGCTTCCAATACACACTTAAGGTGAGTTTTTAAGAGTGTTTTTGTGATGATTTTCACTTCACAGTCACTAATTACAACAAGTTATTGTATTGGATTCCATAGGATTTCTTCAAAATCTTAAGAACACCCCAAAAGTGGACTTTCAAGATTTAGTCTTCAAGAGGTAATCATTCACTCTTAAACCTATAATCATGGATTGTTAGTGAATATATGAGCAAGAAATAAGCATTAGCACTTATTGGATGGTGTTTAGAAGCCATAAATACTTCAACTAGATTATTGGGTGTTGTAGAGATTTTGTAATGAATTAATTAGTAACAATTGGGTGGATGTGAGTTCATTGATGATTGCAAAGGTTCTAAAGAAGGCAATTTGTAGACAAAGCATGGTTTAGTATCTCTTATTGGTGGGAAGAAGGGATTGTTGGATGAAGAAACGCCATTACTAGAGGTAGTTGAATGCTATGAACTCTAGGTGTTTGATAAAATGCCAAAACGACCAAAACCCAGGAATGTTTTACTAATATTGGTCCAATTAAATTATGTTGATGAAGATTGAAGTTGTAAGAGTAGTAGGTGGTTTTACTATAACTAAAGAGCTCCATCAAGGGATGTTGGCTAAACTACTCTCTTAGAATTGAATTCTACGATGTTCCCATAAGTTTCAAGTATGGTTGGACTCGTGGTTGGATAGGAGTTCATATTTTCTAACTCTTGTCGCGTTCCAAGACGTGGGCCTCACGGGCAATATTTGAGTGCAATTTCGGATTTTGTTGGAATATTAGTATTTTCTTATGGAATTAATTCCAATAAATTTTATTGACTGAATCAGATAATTTATGGCTAGATTCGAGGCGTTTGGAGACAAATTCAAGAGGCAAGGGCCTAGAGGAGTAAAGAATTACACGGTTTGAGGTAAGTAATACTTCTAAACTTGGTTCTGAGGTTATGAATTTCCAAAATTTGGTATGATATAAATTGTTTAGAGGTGACATACACGATAGGTGACGAGCATGTAGACGTGCACCACAGAAATTGTGTCTTGAATAAATCCTGTACAGTTGTAAAATTAATGAATCATGTTATAATCTGAACATGTTCCACGTGTTAGAGAAATTGAGCCGAGGCTCTTATTAAATATCCTATTTAGGCTATGTGCTAATATTTTGGGACCTATGGGGTCGTGTTGCTGTTGCATTAACTATTTCAAAAATATACATTTGACACTCAGTCATATTCGTCCATTATGAGGATATTTATGGGTCCGGGGCTGCCCGTCTGCAGCAGGCCTTATTGGCTTTATTATTATATGGATCGGGGCTACCCGTCTACTGCAGGCCTTATTGGCTTTATTATTATACGGATCGGGACTGCGCGCCTACAGGATCGGGACTTCCTGCTTGCAGTAGGCCATATCGGCTTTATATAGCGCTTGGGCTGAAGGAGCCTCTCCGAGAGTCTGCACACACCCCCAGTGAGCGCGGTTGATTTATAGCGCTTGGGCTGAAGGAGCCCTTCCGGAGTCTGCACACACCCCTAGTGAGCGCGGTTGATTTATATTGAGGGATGGATCTTCCCTGGGCATGGATCTTGCCCGAAGCATTTATATTGAGGGATGGATCTTCCTTGGACATGGATCTTGTCCGAAGCATTTATATTGATGGATGGATCTTACCTGGGCATGGATCTTGCCCGAAGCATTTATATTGAGGGATGAATTTTCCTTGGGCATGGATCTTGCCCGAAGTATTTATATATTTGGGATGGAACTTCCTTAGGCTGGATTAGCCTTATACAGTACTGAGTGACTGACTGTCAGTTGATGGATTTACATATATATTTGGGGTGGATCTTCCCTGGGCAGGATTGGCCATATATAGTGTTGCGTAATTGAGTGTTTTAGATTGAGAGTACATGGAGTTTTTACTAAGATGCATCATATACAGTATGTACATTAGCATGTAGATACAGAGATGTCATATTACTCGTATTGTTCAGAATTGATTTGTTTTATTTGTACTAAAAGCAACTGTTGAACTTGAAAGCATGCCTACATTTCTATATCGTTATTATTTATATTGTACCGTACATGCGGAGCTCGTCACTACTTTCAGCCCAAAGATTAGTCTTGTTACTTATTGAGTTGGTTGTACTCATACTACACTCTGGATCTCGTGTGCAGATCCAGGTGCTTTCGGTCACGACGACCATTAGATATTAGAGTTCTATCAGTTGGAGACTATCAAGATAGCTGCTTGGAGTCCGCTGACCTTGACTCCCTTTCTTCAGTTATTGTACTGTCCGATACTTGCAAATAATGTTTTGTCAATTAGACTTTGTATTCATATTAGATGCTCATGTACTCAGTGACACCGGGTTTTGGAAGTGTTTATACTTGTGTTTGTGAGGTTTTTCTTCTGCTGAATTTAATAATTATGTTTTCAAATTTAAAAGATATGATGGTTTATTGAGATTGTCGGCTTGCCTAGTATTGAGATAGGTGCCATCACGGCATGTGAGATTTTAGGTCGTGACAAGTCGGTATTAGAGCTCTAGGTAACATAGGTCTCACGAGTCATGAGCAGGTTTATTAGAGTCTTGCGAATCAGTACGAAGACATTTGTACTTATCTTCGAGAGGCTGCCGAACCCTTGGGAAATATTTCACTTTCTTGTATTCTATCATGCAGAATTGATTCAGCTTGAAACATAACTCTTTGAATTCCTTCCACGTATTCGAGTGCGCATGTGGGCGCTCGGTATCAGTTGTGCATCACCGGCTTGTGATTCCACGAACGAGATTCGTGATATGTATTCTATGTTTTGGTGATGGGCCTGTTTGGAGGACCTGAGGCTAGGATTAGACCGCAACTTAAGCTCGGTAGCTTCAGTTATGTGAACTTGTACATTTGGACTCATATGTCCGGTAGTGTCCCTATGAGTGAAATTTATGGCTCGATGAGTGGTTGAATGGCTATATGATAAGTATGATCTGTTCAGATGGGTTGAATGTGACGAATAAAGTTAACCGTGACTCAAGAGTTTGCTATTGGGTACTTGATTTCCGTCTTAATTTGACATATAGTCTCGAATTATTAGTGTATTGAAGGATCTTTCACGTTGTTAAATTGTGGAACAAATTAAATTCTCATGTCTTGTCAATGAGTTTGGACTCAAGAAGAGTAACTGATTGTGTAGTAATTGTAGGTGCGACTACGCAGGTGGGTTATCTCCTATGGAGTAATCTACGCAAGTGTGCTCCTTATAATGTTGAGTGGAGAATTTCTTTTCTACCAATGGTGCGTATGTGTTGAGATTTGAATTTGAATCTGGTTGAGAAAGTTGACTTGATTGTCGCGAGAATAAATGCAAATTTAGCGGATAAGTGAGGTATTTTATGGTGGGTGTTGCATAATCTTGAGAAGAATTTTTGTTGAACTGACTGCGGTATTAAGGTAGTAATAAAGTATGGTTATTGTGAGTTATCAAGTATTTTAATCTATGGCTTTGAGCCAAGTGGGGGAGCCTACTATTGACGATTTAATTTTATGGTTGTGTGTTGTACTGGTTTCAGTTTGAGGCATACATGGGATTCGATTATGACTTACAAATATTGACATTGAGGATGACTCGAGTAAGGAAATTCCTGGATACAGGTTATATTGCACTTTATGAGTATATTGAAATTATGGGATGAATGGGTTGTTATTGGGAAGGATGTAGTACGAACAAAGTGTGAATTTGATCGGTGGTGTTAAGGCAGGGTTACTTCTTTGAGTGTTGATTGTGCTAAAGGAGCACATGTCTTTTGGCCCGTTTGGGGCGAAGTAAATTTGATTTGAGCATAGTGGATGACTCTCGAGAGGATTCTAATGGATTCAAAATGTATATGTGAAAAATGAAAGTTTTTCCAATTTGTATATCACTAGAATCGGTTACTTACATTGGATGGTGTCGAGACTTGTGGCATTGTTTTATATCATTATGTATTTTATACTTCGGTATCAAGAAGGTGAATGAAACGGTCTTAGACTCAAATAAGGTATTTTCAGAGTGGGTGTTTCAGTTGTGGTATTTATAGGGGTAATTATGATGTGATGAGACTCTACAGATGTTTTGGTGGCAATATTCTTGGGATTTGGTGACCTACGTGGTTTGGTGGAGTTAGAGGAAGGTAGTTCTAATAGCTTGGTTATGTGTAGATGGATTTCAAAGTATTCTGAATGGTTTCTACCATGGTTTGAACCGGATATTTTCTACTGGTGTGGGAAACGTATTGTGTATTGTGATTTCCTCCTGGAAGGAAGCAAGAGGAAGGTTTCTAACTAACCGGGTATGTAATTTACTGGTGAGCCAGGGTTGATAATGGGATTCTTGTGCTTGTCACATGATGGCATAATAGATATGGTATGTTGTGCGGGATTTAGATTTACATGTACAAGGTGGCATTTCATTCTTGAAAGGAAGATCACGCATTTTGGACAGAATGGTCAGTTTTAGATATTTAGATGAATGTTATAACTGCTCGATAATCCCTGAGAAGGATATGCATTTCAAAAGGCGCATTGTGTTTTGATTTACGGATGTCATTGGTATTGCAGTACTCACCTGGTTGATAGATTGCTAATATTCAAATTATTTCTATATGGCACGAAAGAATTATGAAAGTATTCCTCATGGGAAGATCGTGAATGGAAGATGTGTTAGTCATTCTAGTGCTGGAGTTGGGATCAGTTACGATGATTCATGTGTTTGATGAATTTGAGGATTGGGAGTTCTCAGAAGTATATTGTTTTGGGTTACGGCCGGTTTGAGGTGAGTATTTTATTTTAACTCAGTGGAGGCACTAGTTGTGTTAATTAGTGTGATATCTACGCACTATAAGTGTGTATATATGTGAGGTTTGAGCCAATGTGCGGGCATCCGGACAAGTACTCATACTCGAAAGAATGCTTAGGCTATGATATGCCTAGAGTTGACTGTTAAGCGTAAAGTTATAACATTTCTCGTGTTTGTACCTTTGTTGAAAACTATCTGGGCTACATTTGAGGTTACAAAGACGCTAATTCCCCTGAATAAACAAGGTTGTTACTATTTTGCGTTAACTTGCTAATTTGAAGTATGACAGCAGACTTTGCACATGCTTACGCTATTATACCAGTGCAGAGCATGTGAATCTTATTTCATTTATCAAATACATGTGTACTTATTTGATTGCTCCTCTATGATATGCTTGGACTAGAGGCATGTGACCATGCCAGGCGGATTGTGTTATTGGCACATGAGTTATCCGTGCGGATCCATATACTGATATTATTCGCACGTGAGTTGTCCGTGCGGGTCCAGATATTGATGCTATAGCACATGAGTTGTTCGTGCGAGTGATGTTAATGTCAGCTCTAGAAGAGCTGGTTACTGTTATTAAATTTGTGTATCTTGGTTCTACTATATATAACGAGCTTATAGCATTGCAGTTGTGGTGGTGCTTGTTGAACTCACAAAACGGTTCTCTTCTTTGATATATTTTCCATTTTTGGGTACACATATTGCGCAGTTGTGGCCCGAGTTATATTGATGTAGCATGTCTGTGGGATAGTTGTGTTTAATAATATAAGGTCATTGGAATTAGAATGGGTACTATCAGGCTTGATTATGATATATTCGGGAGGATAATATTGAATGTCAGCTTAGGAGAGGATTATGGTCCTGGTTGGGGCGAGAGAGCCCCATGGCTAGTTGATCTCATGAGTGGTTATGAGTTTTTGATTATTTCTTTAACCATTGGTAGTGTATGAAGTTTTTTGAATGAGGTTCTGTTGAATGCGAGGTTTTATACTAGTACTTGGTTGGTTTTGAGTAGTTACTGTGATCAGAAATGGTTCTACGAGTATGCGAGTTGTGTAGTATGTTATGTGATTATATGTGGGATTATGGTTATGGCTGGATATAGTTTGTTAAGACTCATACAGAGTGTAGATGTGAGATTCGGGTCTTCGAAAGAAATTTTTGAATGTTTGAAATTGGACTCCAAGATTTATGGGCTAATGCTAAATTAGTAATTTTCAGTTATGTTGTGTGGTCAGGCCTATATAGAATATGGTGACGTGAGATCACCCCCGGGTATGTGCGTGGTAAGATGGAATAGTGATGTGATGGCTTGGAAATAACACTTGCCACGTTCGAGGACGAACTATGTTTAAGTGGGGGAGAATGGAACGGCCCGACTGGTCGTTTTAAGTATTACAACCACGTTCCCCTATTTACTGCTCAATTTATACTTTACAGTTGTTATATAACTTGCCCGGGGTGGTTGGTTCGGGTCTGGTGAGGTTTTGGAATGATTTGGAACACTTAGTTTCAAGGTTTAGAACTTAAGTTAAAAAGGTTGACCGGATGTTGAATTATGTGTAATGACCCCGGATAATTTTTGCTAAGGAAATTAAGGTTTTGTGGTGCCAAGATAGATCAATTAGTACAAATGTTGTAGAACTTTCTCCCTTGGATGTTAATTTTAAAGCAATAAGACTAAAGAAAATAAGTGAGCTATCTCCACATAGCGCAGCTGTAGGCATAGGAGGGAAGCTGGAAATTTTAGCAAACCAGTGAGCTAAAGCCTTATAGCACAGGGATAGCACCAGTGGAAAACAAATACTGTATTCGATTTTAGCAAACCAATGAGCTAAAACCTCATAGCACAGGGATATCACCAGTGGTAAAATATTGTATCCGATTTTAGCAAACCAGTGAGCTAAAGCCTTATAGCACAGGGATAAAACCAGTGAAAAATACAGTATCCGATTTTATTAATAGATGAGCGGGGAGACAGAAGAAGAAAAGGATTTCAAGACTAGGGCTTTTCTCTCCATCACCTATCCGGCCAATGCTTCCAATACACACTTAAGGTGAGTTTTTAAGAGTGTTTTTATGATGATTTCACATCACAATCACTAGTTACAACAAGATTTTGTATTGGATTCCATATGATTTCTTCAAAATCTCAAGAACACTCCAAAAGTTGACTTTCAAGATTTGGTCTTCAAGAGGTAATATTTCACTCTTAAACATATAATCATGGATTGTTCGTGAATATATGAGCAAGAAATAAGCATTAGGGCTTATTGGATGGTGCTTAGAAGCCATAAATACTTCAACTAGATTATTGGATATTGTAGAGATTTTGTAATGAATTAATTAGTAACAATTGGGTGGATGTGAGTTCATTGATGATTGCAAAGGTTCTAAAGAAGGCAATTTGTAGACAAAGGATGGTTTAGTATCTCTTATTGGTGGGAAGGAGGGAATGTTGGATGAAGAAATACCATTACTAGATGTAGTTGAATGCTATGCACTCTAGGTGTTTGATAAAATGCAAAAACGACCAAAAACCTGGAATGTTTTACTAATATTGGTCCAATTGAATTATGTTGATGAAGATTGAAGTTGTAAGAGTAGTGGGTGGTTTTAGTAGCACTAAAGAGCTCCATCAAGGGATGTTGGCTAAACTACTCTCTTAGAATTGAATTCCACGATGTTCCTGTAGGTTTCAAGTATGGTTAGACTCGTGGTTGGATGGGCATTCATATTTTCTAACTATTGTCGGGTTCCAAGACAGGGCCTCACGGGCGATTGTAGAGTGCAATTTCGGATTGTGTTGGAAAATTAGTATTTTCTTATGGAATTAACTCCAATAAATTTTATTGACTTAATCGAATAATTTGTGGCTAGATTCGAGACGTTTGGAGATAAACTCACGAGGCAAGGGCATAGAGGAGTAAAGAATTATACAGTTTGAGGTAAGTAACACTTCTAAACTTGGTTTTGAGGGTATGAATCCCCGAAATTTGGTATGATATAAATTGTTTGGAGGTGATACACACGATAGGTGATGAGCATGTAGACGTGCACCATAGAAATTGTGTCTCGAATAAATCCTTTGCAGTTGTAAAATTAATGAATCATACTATTATCTGAACATGTTCCACGTGTTAGAGAAATTGAGCCGAGGCTCTTATTAAATATCGTGTTTAGGCTGTGTGCCAATATTTTGGGACACATTGAGTCGTGTTGCTGTTGAATTAATTGTTTCAAAAATATACATTTCACACTCAGTCATATTCATCCATTGTGAGGATATTTATGGGATCGGGACTGCCAGTCTACAGCAGGCCTTATTGGCTTTATTATTATATGGATCGGGTCTGCCCGTCTGCAGCAGGCCTTATTGGCTTTATTATTAAATGGATCGGGGTCGCCCGCGTGTATCAGACCTTATTGGCTTTATTATTATACGGATCGAGACTTCCCGCCTGCACTAGGCCATATCAACTTTATATAGTGCTTGGGCTGAAGGAGCCCCTCCGAGAGTATGCACACACACCCAGTGAGCGCGGTTGATTTATATTGAGGGATGGATCTTCCATAGGCATGGATCTAGCCCGAAGCATTTATATTGAGGGATGAATCTTCCCTGGACATGGATCTTTGTCCGAAGCATTTATATTGAGGGATGGATCTTCCCTGGGCATTGATCTTGCCCGAAGCATTTATATTGAGGGATGGATATTCCCTGGGCATGGATCTTGCCCAAAGCATTTATATTGAGGGATGGATTTTCCCTGGGCATGCATCTTGCCCGAAGTATTTATATATTTGGGATGGATCTTCCTTGGGTTGGATTGACCTTATACAGTACTGATTGACTGATTGTCAGTTGATATATATATATTGGGGATGGATCTTCC